>PVKU01004576.1:0-86811 GCA_004027475.1 Anoura caudifer
AAAAAAAAAAAAAAAAAAAAAAAAAAAAAAAAAAAAAAAAAAAAAAAAAAAAAAAAAAAAAAAAAAAAAAAAAAAAAAAAAAAAAAAAAAAAAAAAAAAAAAAAAAAAAAAAAAAAAAAAAAAAAAAAAAAAAAAAAAAAAAAAAAAAAAAAAAAAAAAAAAAAAAAAAAAAAAAAAAAAAAAAAAAAAAAAAATGAAAGAAGAAATAAAAACTACCCAAAGTGAAATAAAGCAAAAATACTCAGGGAACCAACAGTGACAGGAAGAAAACTGGAACTCAAATCAACCATTTGCAACAAAAGGAAGAAATAATGATTCCAATGGGACAGAATGAAGAAAGAAGAATTCAAAAAAAAATGAAGAGAGGCTTAGGAACCTCAGGGACAACTTTAAACATTCTAATATCTGAATCATAGGAGTGCCAGAAGGAGAACAAGAGCAAGAAATTGAAAACTTATTTGGACAAATAATGAAGGAAAACTTCCCCAAGCTGGCAAAGAAAATAAACTTCCAGGAAGTCCAGAAAGCCCAGAGAGTCCCAAAGAAGTTGGACCCAAAGAGGAACACACCAATGCACATCATCATTAAGTTATCTAAGATTAAAGATAAACAGAGAATCTTAAAAGCAACAAGAGGAGAGAGTTACCTACAAAGGAGTCCCCATAAGGCCATCAGCTGATTTCCCAAAAGAAACCTTGCAGGTAAGAAGGGGCTGGAAAGAAGTATTTGAAGTCATGAAAGGCAAGGACCTACATCCAAGATTACTCTATCCAGCAAAGCTTTCATTTAGAATGGAAGGGAAGATAAACTGCCTCCCAGATAAGGTCAAGTTAAAAGAGTTCATCATCACCAAGCCTTTATTATATGAAACGTTAAAGGGACTTATCTAAGAAATTTAAGAAGATCAAAAACTATGAACAGTAAAATGACAACAAACTCACAACTATCAACAAATGAACCTAAAAAAAAAGAAAAAAAGAAAAACAACAAAAATAAAAACTAAGGAAACATCTAGAACAGGGACAGAATCAGAGAAATGGACATCACATGGGGGGTTTTCAGTGGGGAGGGGGAAAAAGGAATAGGGGAAAAGATACAGGAAATAAGAAGCATAATTGGTAGGCATAAAATAGATGGGGAGAAGTCAAAATGGCATAGGAAACAGGGAATTCAAAGAACTTACATGTACATCATATGAACATGAACTAAGGGGGTGGGGAATGTTGGAGGGTTGAGGTCCGCAGGGTGGAGGGGGGATAAAGCAAGAAAACTGGGAAAACTGTAATAGCATAATCAATGAAATATACTTAAAAAAGAAAAGAAAAGAAAAACTGTTGTGGTAGCTGGAGTCCAGCGGGCACAAAGAAGCATGTTTGAGGTGAGATATGGAAACAGCCAAGTGCAAATTGCACAGAGCCTTGTAGGAACTATTAAATCATCTGAATTTTTGAAGTTTCTCCAAATATACTGCTGAGCCCTTTGTGGCATCTAAGAAAGTAAACGTGATCACATATATGATTAGATACTGTCTCAGCAGACATCTATAACAATAATAACAACAACAACAACTAACTTTTATTGAGTACTACATTTAGTCAGTTAGCCATTGAGCAGAGAGCTTTTATGTATTAAGTCAGGTACTTCTTATGCAACCCTTAGGTAATTATCACCAGCTCCCTTTACAGATAAGAAAGCTTAAGCTTATAGTTTCTACATGAGTTGTTAAAATAGACATAACTAAAAAGTGAAAGATCAAGATCAGAACCCAGGATTCTGATTCATAGCCTAATTTAGATTTATTTAAAATATGATGGGCATAGTAGAGATCTAGGGGGAGATATTTGGTTAGAATAAAAGCTCTGTCAAGGAAGAGATCTTTGTTGTGATGAGGCCAGCAGGACATAGAGAAGTACTTTTCACATAGTTGGCACTCAAAAAGATATTGATTGCATAAGTCTAAAATTTGCAGTTTTTAATATAACTAGAAAGGAGGGAAACAGAATGGATGCCATTTGGCATTCTTTTCCTAAAGTTCACATTACTTTTTCTCTCCAAAAAGTGTCTTATTTTCCTCTAAACCTCTTTTTCTCCTGTTTATTTAACTCATTGGTTCCTATGACTTCCATGATGAACATCAACCCTGACTCCTCTATTTTCTTGTCCCATTGCCAGTACTGTAAGGTTCCTTCTCCATGTTTCTTTCCACTAGGCACCTGTCAATTTACTCACTTTCTGGTTAAGGTACTATATATACTCTCACTGAAATCCAGGCCCTGCTTCATTATATCAGGATCTGATTGTGAGAAGTGTACTCACTTTACCTAGCATTAACCATGCCCCCTCAATGTCGTAGGTCTTGGAACAGATGCCCACAAAGCTGGTGTTCTTGCCAATTATATCAGAGACTGAGAAAAGCAGGATCAGGTTACTGAGAGAGGAAAAATAAGCACAGAATTTGAGGAGACACTAAACAGGTAAAAGTAAAAACTAAAAGGTCTTATCAGAGGCCACATAACAAATACAAGGAAATATTTGTTATATATAAAGCAGCATAATCAAGCAACAATTGCAAGAATTGGTGAATGCCCATAAACTTGGGTCTCTATCTTCCCAGAAATTACAGAGCAAAGTAGCTGATCAGAGGGGCTGCTGACCTAAAAATACCAGAAGTGAAACAGAAGCTGAGAGTATGAATAGACAACTCTAAGGTCAACAGATAATTACCTGCATTTTGGTTCCAATATGAGTTGTTAACATTTATTTCTTGCTTTCTGAGAGCCAGTCCTGAGTAAGAGTGGCATGTAGGGAGTGATAACCAATACCAGGAAAGAATGGACATAGTTCCTCTGATGATCTGTGTGCCGCATGAACCTATCTGCCAAGGACTGGCAAAATAGCTAAAGTGGGGCCTGGGGAAAAGGCAAACTGGCTTCATAAAAATCTCTCTTCATGTCTTTTTCTTTATTCAAAATTTCATTTATTTCATTCTATCTAGGATGGCGACTTGAAATCAGGTCAAGGAGATATATCTGTTAACACCAAAATTCTTCCTCTAGGGCTGATCAATCAATGATAGCTTTAGAATGCTATTAATATTAGAAAATGTAAATTTAATTTCCTTTTTATTTACCATTAATGTAATGTTCAAGGCATTCCTTGGCCAGGCCCCAATCTTTCCCTCAGCATTAAGTTTCCTGTGTTTTCAGAGCTTTGTGTCTTCCAATGGTTCTTGGCTTGGCAAGCTTGGATTTAGGCAACCAAGGAGAATTTCAGGGAGTCCATGAGTTCTGGGTAACTTCACATAAATTATATGGAAGTATATATGTGCATTTATTTGGCTTGTAAAGGGGTCTGTGACTCTCCAAAAACTTAAAAACCATTATGTTATTCCCTCAGCCTCAAATGATTGTTTCCTTATTACTACCATCAGGTGACATTAATTGTTCTTATTCTTTAAGATCTGGCTGATGTCATCCCCATTCTAGAATCCCCAAGCAAAAACAAATCAACCTTTAGTCTCAACTGATGTCATGGTTTGGATGAACCTCTAATGAGAACATATTTTTATTTGCCTCATGGTAAGATCAATAATTAAATGCCTGTGTATCTTGAAGGGCTGATAGTTCCTTGGGTAGAGGAAAACTCATACTATATTTACCTTTGTGTATACTGGTTGTAGCAGTACTTTATAAGTAGTAAATACAAAAAAAAATTCTGTGATGAATTGAACAGGAAAATGTTCACTTTTATTGCATTTAACAAATTTTGGAATGTATCTTCTGGGTTTATGGTACTCACTGTACTTCTTATTTTTTCTGCCTTTGACCTCTTATTGATTTAAATTCCATTGGCTTAACTGTAGCCATGCCTGAGCAGTCTCATTCCACACTCACACTCCCAACCCTCCTGTGGCATGGCATGGCTCTACTTCTAGCCCTAAACCAGATTTCTGCCCACCAGTTCCTGCAGTTCTGTTGTGAACTTCAGCCTCAAGTCAGCCTCTCACCACTTATTCAACAAAGACCTTTGGAAGAAACTATTATGTACCAGAGCCTGAACCTAGTATTGAGGTTCAAAAGGTAAGTAAGAATAGACACTGACTTACAACAATCACCTATAGTTTGCAGAACTTTTGAGTGTTGATTTTGGTCCTTGATATATCAGTCTCATGTCACATTTAAATTTCTCAATGATTTTACCCACCTTACTCTTTGATGAATCATAAGAAGATAGTTGTGAATATTAACTGTGTTGGCCTCTAAAAGGCCCTGGAATATTGTGTTGCATTTTTTATGATGTGATATTATATATATATAACTAAAGTTTAGTAGCCACACCTCTTTTTTTTGGCTACTTTTACAATTTTGTTTTGCTGCCATCATGGACTGTCTTGTCCTACAGCAGAAGAATTTCACATTAGGATAAGAAATGTTTCCTCTAAATATGGAATAGTTGCAAAGCAATCATAATAATGAAATGGATAGTCAGTGTAATGCACCTGTGTTTTCTCATTATGGCACATTTTGCTGTGATGTTTCTGTAATGAATGTACCACTTGAATGTATTAAAAATGATATAAGTGATCATTATATAAATATCTTTTCACATGATAACATTCAGGACTGCTTTCTTAGTGGAAAGGGTACTGTCACTTGAAAGTTAAATTTTTAAGTGGGTTCCTTTATTTGTAATGTATAGGTAATAAAAAGAAGTTTAATAGAGCACTTCCTTCACTTCTCTTTTTCTGTTGTTTCTCATTTGCTCTTATGCCTTTAAGACTCCTAATTATGCAAAGATCATTTCCACATCTAGATGGGTCTGATTAGCCAGTGCTATAAAGAGCCTCTGAAAAGCCTAGACCTATCTGAGGAAAAGAAACCTTGATTTTGTCTTGTATAGAGAATAAAAGAAAAAAATGTAGGGATCCCTTCGTGTGAAATGAATCAGTATCAGAGGATGGCCACCTTCTGTTTCTGTTTATCCTTCGTTCTATATCTCTATCCATTGAGCTGTGTCAGCAATAATTATCATTAGTGTATTTGTTATGACCGTTTAGGCCTCTTGCTATTTAATTTCCTGGGTTTGTAGCTCCGAAGAATATGGGATATTTGGAAGGATTCTGGCTGTTGTTTTTATTGGTGACACAATATCTATGCTATCCATTTACGCTGAATTTACATTGTTTATACCACCATTTTTTTTCAACTTGGCTTCAATGCAAGTGTAACTTTTCCTTACTTTTAAATGCATCTCACACTATAATTTCTTCTCTGAATTCCTTACTTCCAGTCACTGTCCAGTGGTTTAGGCTTTAGTTTCTTTCTAATTGTCTCTTGTGTATGCCATAATTTATTATATATGTTACTTTGGGCAAGTCACATAATTGTTCTCAGCTTCTGTCTCCTTCTATAGAAAGTGGATATAATATTATTGACTTCAATGCATCTCTAAGGTGATGCCTCTCTTCTTTGTGTCAGATTCATAACCTGGTCTCCAGATAAATGAAATTCAGCCTTATTTTTTCTTCTGCCAAAGTGCTCAAGAAATGTCTTGTACATAGCTTTCCACCTACTTGCTTTCATTACCAAAAGAGGATCTGGTTTTATAGTTGAAAAGTTCATCTTCATTGGGTCACATTTCATCCTTGTGTAGAGTTACTGTATTCACAGTGAGTGTTCCCTTGAGTTGTCTTTTTTTCCCCTGGACTCACATTGATCAGGTGAAGTGGGTGCCCCACCTCTACTTCCTACAACCAAGACACAAGCACATTGAGACAAGGTTATTGCATGAAAGAGGTTTCTATTGTTGCTACGCATGTTCATGAGAGTTTGTGAGGCATGCCTGTTCCTCTTGCAGATGGTTGGGAAAGTCAGAATCTATTCTGTAGACGTAGCACTTGCTGCAGGTGGGCCCTCAATATTAGGTTAAGGAGCAGCAAAAAAAAAGACCTTCACTTTTTCCTTATTTACCAAGTATTCCTTCCCATCCAGCTATAGCCAAAGCCTTGTTTTTTAGGAATAGCTTGGCCCAACAGTAAAACTAACACATGGATTTCACTTTATCTCTTAGTGTCTATTTCCCCATCATTTAGAAACCAAAGATTGGAAATGGGTGTGTTAATGAATTTTGCACTCAGACTCGCCCATACTCATCGAAACCTCAACAAATTATTGTGAAAATTAAATGAGATATCATATGTAAGAACATTTGCATTCTTTATACATTAGTGTAATCTTTCATTTTGAAAAGGATTTCCATTTGTTTTCCTTTCATGGTATATTTGGTGCACATAAGGTACACAGTGACATGTTGGGCATGTAAAATGCTCAATGAAGTTAGTTTTTACTAACTGACTGGCTTTTAGATGCTCACAATACTCAAGACTCATGTCTTGCCTAGCAACATAAAGGATTCACTTTGCTCTGTTTATTTTATTATTTTTGTTTTGCCTTTTACTTCATCTAATGGCATAATTTTACCTTTATAAATCTTCCAATTAAAAATATCTTACCAACATGTTAATTTGTTTCTGCCATACAATATGACAGGTTTCAATTAAGTTCAATATTTTCTGTGCAATTAAATACATATTTTACACATGCTATACAACTAAATATATATCATTTCTTTTATCTAGTGTTTTTAAAAATATTATTTGAATAGATAAGACCCCTTTACATTAATTTTGCTTTTTAAATATTTGACTTTTTATTAATTTTTTAAAATAAGTAATGCAGTAACATGCTTCACATATCAAAACTCTGTAACAACCATATATTAAGCCTGGCTCCTACTCCTGTTCCCATCCACTCTGACTCCCTATCTTTCCCAACAAGCAACTGTAGCATTTGTGTACCCTTCTACTGTTTCTTTTTTTAATTTTTAATTTTTAAATTACCATTGACATATGATATTACATTAGTTTCAAGTGCACAACCCCATGATTAGACATTTATACAACTTACACAGTGTTCACCCTGATAATAAAGTACCCGTCTGACACTTTATATCATTATTACAATATTATTGACTGTATTCCCTATGCTGTACTTTACATCCCCATGGCTATCCTGTAACTACCAATTTGTACTTCTAAACCCCTTCACCTTTTTCACACATCTCACACAAGGACATGAAAAGCACACAAAGACATAGAAGGTCAATAACATGTTACTAAACAACAAATAGGTTAACACTGAGATCATGGAAAATATCAAAAGATACCTTGAAACAAATAAAAATTGGAACACAACAACACAAACTCTATGGGACACAGTAAAAGCAGTCCTATGAGGGATTTACAGGATTGCATGCCTACCTACACACACACAAAAATATCTCCAATAAAAAATATAACTTTACACAAAAAATAACTAGAAAAAGAATAATAAATGAAGCCCAAAGTGAGTAGAAAGAAGGAAATAATAAAGATCAGAGCAGAAGTAAACAAAACAGAGTCTAAAAAAACAATACCAAATATCTTCTAGCCTAGATGGAGGCATAGATGGACACACTGTGCCTCCTCACAGAACCAAAATTGAGGACAATGGACATTTAGAAACAAGAAAACAACCAAAACTGACAGCAAATTTAACTATACAGAAGTCCAACAACCATTCATCCAGATCAGTAAGAGGGGTGGAGTTGCAGCAGGAAAAAGTGGAGGTTGGCAGACCCGGGCATGCAGGCAGCAGTGGCTGGCAGATCCCAGGCATGCAGGCTGTGGCTAGCAGACCCTGGGCACATAGGTGGCAGCCAGTGGGCACAAAGGTGGCAGCCAGTGTACACCGGGCATGGGGTGGCAATGGTGCAGATCCAGTGAGGCCACACAAGGTGTCTGGCTGACCAGGTGGTCCCACATTCCCGCTCAGATAATCCAGGCAAAGTGGGGGCAGCAGAGGGGACTGAAATCCGAGAGAGAGCAGAGCAAGCACCATTGTTCCCTCTTGCACCCCACCCCCACATATAGCATCACAACCCAGCAACTGGGCTGCCCCACCATGGAGAACACCTAAGGCTCCACCCCTCACTACATAATAGCCATGACCAGACCAAAAAAAAAAACAAAAACAAAAATGGCTCAAACAGGAGAACAAATCAAAGCCCCAGAGCCAATTCATCTAAGCCACCAAGAAATAGCCAACCTATCAGATGCACAGTTCAAAGCCCTGGTGATCAGGATGCTCACAGAATTGGTTGATTTTGATCACAAATTAAATGAAAAAATGAAGGCTACAATAAGTAAAATGAAGGAAAATGCACAGGGAACTAATAGTGATGAGAGGAAAACTGGGACTCAAATCAATGGAGTGGACCACAAGGAAGAAAGAAACAACCAAACAGAAAAGAATGAAGAAACAAGAATTCAAAAAAATGAGGAGAGGCTTAGGAACCTCCAGGACATCTTTAAATGTTCCAACATCTGAATTATAGGGGTACCAGAAGGGAAAGAAGAAGAGCAACCAGTGGAAAACTTATTTGAACAAATAATAAAGGAGAACTTCCCCAATCTGGCCAAGGAAATAGACTTCCAGGAAGTCCAGGAAGCTCAGAGAATCCCAAAGAAGGTGTAGGCAACTGGACCCAAGGAGGAACACACCAAGGCACATCATCATTACATTAGCCAAGATTAAAATGAAGGAGAGAATTCTAGAAGCAGCAAGGGATAAGGAGACAGTCACCTACAAAGGAGTTCCCATCAGACTGTCAGCTGATTTCTCAAAAGAGACTTACCAGGCAAGAAGGGGCTGGAAAGAAGTATTCCAAGTCATGAAAAGCAAGGATCTACACCCAAGATTGCTCTATCCAGCAAAGCTTTCACTTAGAATGGGAGGGCAGATAAAGTGCTTCCCAGACAAGGTCAAGTTAAAGGAGTTCATCATCATCAAGCCCTTATTATATGAAATGTTAAAGGGACTTATCTAAGAAAAAGAAGATAAAACATAGGACAGTAAAAAGACAGCAAACTCACAGATACTAACAACCATACCTAAAACAAAAGCAAACTACACCAACAAGTAGAACAGGAACAGAAACACAGAAATGGAGATCACATAGAGGGTTAGCAACAGGGGAGTGGGAGGAGGAATGAGGGGGAAAAGGCACAGAGAATAAGTAGCATAGATGGTGGGTAGAAAATAGATGGGGGAGGGCAAGAATAGTGTGGAAAAGGTAGAAGCTAAAGAACTTATGACACATTGACATGACTTAAAGGGGGGAATGTGGGTGGGATGGTGTGAGCAGGGTGGAGGGGAATGATGGGGGAAAAATGGGACAACTGTAATAACATAGTCAATAAAATATATTAAAAAAATACCAAAGATCAATAAAACCAAGACTTGTCCTTTGAAAAGATAAACAAAATTGATGAAACTTTAACTAGACTTACCAAGAGAAAAAGAGAAAGGACCTAAATAAATACAATCAGAAATAAAAAAGTAGAAATAACAACTGACATCAAAGATATACAAAGAATTATTAAGAAAAATATTACAACTAACTATATGCCAACAAATTAGACAATCTAGATGAAATGTATAAATTCCTAGACACATACAATCTTCCAATACTGAATCAAGAGCAGAGAATCTGAACAGACCATGTACAACTAATGAAATAGAAGAATTAGTAAAAAGTAAAATAAAATAAGAAATCTCCCAACAAAAAATCTGTACCAAATAGCTTCACAGGCGAATTTTACCAATCATTCTAAGAAAAACTAACACTTATCCTTTAAATATTCTAAAAAATTCAAAAGGATGGGAGACTTCCAAGCTCATTTTATGAGCCCAGCATTACCCTAATTCTAAAATTAGATATGGACACTACAAAGAAAGAAAATTATAGGCCAATATCTCTGATGGACATAGATGATAAACTCCTCAACAAAATACAGCAAACCAGGTCCAGCATACATTAAAAAGACCATACATCATGATCAAGTGAGATTTATTACAGGGATGCAAGGTTGGTACAATACCTGCAAGTCAATAAATGTGATTCACCACATAAACAAAATGAAGGTTAAAAACTATATGATCATATCAATAGATTCAGAAAAACCATTTGATAATATCCAGCACCAATTTATGATTAAAAAAGCTCAACAAAGTAGGAATAGAAGAAATTTCATCAACATAATAAAGGCAATATATGACAAACCCATAGTCAACATCATACTTTATGGGCAAAAACTACAGGCATTTTTCCCTTAAGATTGGGAACAAGACAGGGATGTCTGCTTTTACTACACTTATCAAATGTAGTGCTGGAAGTCCTAACTACAGTAATCAGGCAATAAAAGAAATAAAGAGCATTCAAATTAGAAATGAAGAAGTAAAAACTGTCATTGTTTGCAGATGACAAAACATTGTATATAAGAGAACCCTAAAGAGTCTACTGAAAAACTATTTGAACTGATAAATGAATTCAGTAAAGTAGCAGGAAACAAATTATAGTAATTGTTTATAGATATAATACTGTTGCCATTTTTATTATTCATATTTTTATCTTTTTTCTCTTCTTCCTCTTCTTAAAGAAGACCTTAAAAAATTTCTTGTAATACTAGTTTGGTATTAATAAACTCCTTTAGGTTTTTTTTTTTTTTTTTTTTTTTTGCCTGGGAAGCTCTTTATATGTCCTTCTATTTTAAATAATAGCAGTGCTGGTTGAAGTAATCTTGCCTGTAGGTCCTTGGTTTTCATCACTTTGAATACTTTGTGCCAGTTCCTCCTGACCTGCAAAGTTTCTGTTGAGAAATTAGCTGACACTCTTATGGGAGCTCCCTTGTAGATAACTAAATGCATTTCTCTTGCTACTTTTAAGATTTTCTCTTTGTCTTTAACCTTTTGCATTTTAATTATGGTGTGCCTTGGTGTTGAATACATCTTTGTTTGAAATTCTCTGCCCTTCCTGGACTTGCATGTCAATTTCTTTCACCAGGTTAAGAAAGTTTTCCATCATTATTTTTTCAAATAGTTTTTCAATTAATTTCTGTATCTCTTCTCCATCTGGTACCCCCATGACATGAATGTTGCAATACTTGGAGTTATCCCAGAGGCTCCCTACACTATACTCATTTGGGGGGGGGGGATTTCTTTCTTTCTTTCTTTCTTTCTTTCTTTCTTTCTTTCTTTCTTTCTTTCTTTCTTTCTTCTGTTCTGATTAGGTGTTTTCTGCTTTCTTCTCTTCCAAATCACTGATTTAATCCTCTGCTTTATCTACTCTATTGTTGATTCCCTATAAGGTATTCTTCATTTCATATTTTGTATTCCTCATTTCTGACTTTTTTCTATATTTTCTATCTTAATTTTTATGTTTCCTATCTCTTTGTTGAACTTCTCACTATGTTCCTCTACTCTTCACCTAAGTTCATTAAACATCCTTATAAACATTGTTTTGAATTTACATATGGTAGATTGCCTGTCTCCACTTTGTTTTAGCTTTTATCTGGAGTTTAGTTTTGTTCTTTCATTTGGGTTATGTTTCTTTGTCTCATGTTGGCTGCTTCCCTGTGTTTGTTTTATATATTAGGTAGAGCTACTACGTTTCTCCATCTTGGTAGAGTGGCCTAATATAGTAGGTGTCATGTAGGGCCTAATGACAGAGTCTCCTCAGTCACCTGAGCTGGCGGTTCCAGGTGAAACCTTCCTATGGGTTGTGTTCACCCTCCTCTTGCAGCTGAATATTGATTTCTGTTGGCAGGTAGTTGAGAGGAATTCAACCCCAGGCTGATTTGGAAGATCTTCTCTGCAGGAGCCAACACCACAGAGCAGAAACCACTTTAGCAGGGCTCAGGTACCCACCAGGTCTTCCACAGCAAAGATATAACTCCCAATTTTTATCCATCATGTGTGAGTGCAGGACCAACCCATTCCATGTCTTCGCTCCTCCTACCAGTATCAATGGCTTCTTTTTAATATACTTAGTTATAGATTTCAGGTGGTTCTGAATAATGATTGTTCTGTAGTTTACTTGTAGTTTTTACGTGGTTGTGGGATGTCCCAAGTATAACATTTACCTATGCTGCCGTCTTGACTGGAAGCCCTAATTCTGCTTTTAAAATTAACATGTTTCATTATTAATTCATCTTTTCAATTTTCATAAGTATTATTTGGTGTACTTTTTATTTGTTTTCATTTTATTTGTTTCTCTTTCTTTCTTGAAAGCATCTGAATTTGAAAGTTGAATTTTTATTCTCTAATATCATCTGTAGCTATCATATTTTTGGTCTTATTGTATACACCTCTTCATTCTTTCCTCTAAACAACTTTTGCCTCAAAATAATCAAAACAGATTTCACAGGTGAAGGAACTAAAGTTCAGAGGTGAAATAGCTGGACTGAAATTGTACTGTTGGTAAGTAGCATAACAACTTTTAAAATAAGATTTTTACTTTTGATTTTAAGTACATTCCTTTTTTTACTCACTAAGTGCTCTTAGCTATACAATTACTTGAGATTCTCAGGGTCACCTGGATTTATAATTGGATTTGGATTGTATTATAATAGATAAGCCCAACATTATTATTTTTTAAAATATTATGTTAAATTTATTTATTGAATAGTTGGCTACTTTATACAGGGAGTGAATCCCAGTTGTGAATTTTGGAAGAAAGATATCTTTATTTATATAGATACATAGATACAGCTATAGATATGCCTTTATTAATCAGAAAAAGTCAAAGTCAAACCATTTGAATTTAACTTTGCCCTATGGGCTTCCTTATGACAAATTTAAATTTCAAAGAAAGTGTGTCTTTTGTTTCCTATATCTAATATTATACTGGTGTTAAGTACTAGTATTTAGGTAGAACATTAAGTTTAATAAATGTTGTTTCATGTTGCTACATTTCATAGTTTCTTCAGAGGAGGAAAATCAAAGTTCAAAAGAATTGGCACATGTCCATAAATTAATAGCTTAGCAGAAGCTTAGATACAGGTCTTCTGCCTCCAAATTTCCTCTCCTTTTTTGAAATTAAATATCAGTTTGGACCCAATCAGAATGAATGTGAAATTTGTGCATAAGAGGCTTATTTTTTTCCTTTCCAAAGATTTTTAGTTTTCTTTTTATAGTACATATTAGTTTCTAATCTTAACATATACACAATTGTATCATATATTTGTATCTTATATATACATATGTTTGCAGGATATATGTGTGTGTGTATATGTTTCTGCATCAATAATATTTGCCTCTTAAAAGATACTCTGTATGTGTGTCTCTCCTTTTCAAATCACAGTCTCTAAATGCTCTACCCCAAATCAAATGAAGAGAACATATGCAGAGTAAGTTGCTTGATGATCATGACCAACATGTGGAACACTAAGTATCTGACAAAGTGATTGCAGAAACATGACAGAGCCACAGAGCTATTCTAATTGGCTTCTGTTCTTATCCAGATACTCAGAACTGATCCTAGCTTGGATGGATGGATGTACATGCTTATACTACAGGGATTAATGCATTTCTTTAGCTTTCATAGAAAAATTCAAGTGAGCTTCATGGTGTTGAATAAAATAACCCAAAAATTGTTTAGTCCAGCATGTTGTAGAAGCTGAGTTAATTTTTTAAGTAAACTGCACGTTCCATATATTTAGTTTTACCCACTGGAAGGACTAGGAATGTAATATTTAGGTTTTGTCACTTAGGTACCTATAATTACATGGATGACTTACCAGAAAATCTTCAAATCTTGTTAAATAAAAGTGGGCTTAAGAGCTAAATACATTTGAAATGATTATCTTTATAAATACCCAAATAAAACTGTCATTAAAACTATAGGATATTGTGAACTGTTCTTGCTTGGCCTCTCTGTTTTTAGATCAAACTTATTGATGCCCAGTGGATGCCAAATGTTAATTAGTAACTAGACACATAATCTTGATTTTACATGGATTCTTACTGAATAATATGTATACTTTCATGGGGGCACTGCTAAAGAATTGCTTTTGTATCACATCTTTAGTGATCAAATTATGTTTACTTTGTCAATTGGCATATTTGTTTGGAAATTTACAGTTCCATAAGATGTCTATTGATTTGTTGTCCTGAAATCATGAATTTCCTAAGATGGTTTTAAGAATTCATTGTTCTTGACCCCAATTAGTCATTTTCCTCTTCTGTCATGTCTTGAGACTTATTAGAAGAACATTTCTTGAAAAGAAAAAATGTGTGTTGCCAAATCTAATAAACTTTTCTCACTAGGGTCATTTTTTGTTTATTGAACAATGAATATTTGGGCTCCTACCTATTTTTCAGGATTTTTGCACAGGTCTGGTGATTCAGTGGTGAATGACCAAGGTATGGTGCCTTCATCATTCACAGAGCTTCCAGTTTAGCAAAGAACCAAAAATAGCGAAGGGAAGGAGAATGAAAAAGGTGAAGCTTAGAGTTTCATGGGACATATAGTATATGAAAAAAATGAGTGCTGTAGGCTGAAGAGGATTCAATGTTCAGTGTTTGGGAAGTTGGAAAGGGAGGAGGAGACACATGGCAGAAATTTAGAAACTGAAGGACAGGCAGAAAGAGAATCAGAAAAGCAGGAGAAAAGACAGAATGGTGAAAAAATGGCAGGTTGAAAAAGAAACTGAACAAATAAGAACTAAATGAGGTATAACAAAGATAAAAATGAAGTGGCAGGGGTAGGAGACAATGGGTTGGAGAGGGCAGCATTGAACCCTTGTTTTTGTCTCCTAAGAATCCATTCCTCACTTAGCCTAAGAGTCTCCAGTTCCATCCATGCTGTCACAAAAGGTATAAGCTAGTTGGTAAAAGACAAATACCATATGATCTCACTTATAAGTGGAATCTAGTGAACAAAATGAGCTCGCAAGCAAAATAGAACCAGGAACACAAAAACATGGAACAGACTGAAAGCTGCAAGAAGGGAGGGGGAAGGTGGGAACTGGTTGAAAGACAGTGTAGGGATTAGCCAAAGAATATACATGCCTGACCTACAAACATCAACAATGGTGGGGAGATTGACAGTGTGAGTGGTGATGGGCTGGGTGGAGGGGGCAAGGGAAAAAAATTTGAACCACTGAAGTAGCATAAAGAATAAAATATTTAAATTAAAAATAAATTCAAATCAAAGAATTGTAAAAAAAAAATTTTTAAATCGCTTCCTCCTCTTTATGTGCTAGTGCTCTGACCCAGTGCTCCCCTTGTCTTAATGCACAGTCTCAGAAAGATTGATCCCACACTCTAGCATGGGTAGGCTAGGGCTGGAAGCATGCTCCCAGCCGGTCAGACTTCCAACTCAGATGTGGGCCAGCAATTCCACACCAGGTTAGTGAGAGCCATCCCAGGGATTTTTCCTGGGACTGTCAGAAAAAACTTTGAATCTTTCATTAGGCATTAAGCTGATAAAGAGTATGCTTAGAGTTACTTGTGGGAAGAATAAATCCAGCCCAGAGAAAAGTAGAGTTAATTTACAAAAGAGATTACTAGAGATATTGTTTGAGCACCTCAACCCAGTCACAGCTGATTTCTTCAGGGATATCTCCTTTTTATTAGCTGTAAGTTGGGTTTTCCTGACATGTAATTCCAAGCAGTCTGACTGTACATGGCTTAGGGCAGCTGTGAATTGAGGATTTGGGGGAAGGGTGGCAAGGAAGAAAGATCCATGTAATCAGAATTGTTTTGTCTGTCACAATGGTAAGTTTTTGGAGGTCAATATTGTCACTGGGCACTTTCCAAGACTGGACAGGTCCAGCTCAATTTGGGCCCGTAGACTACATTAAGGTATGATGAAGAGCGAAGACCTTCTCTGGATAAAGGAGTCTGTAGCAGGGTGTGCCTTCATCTTAAGTCAGAGAGTATGTCCTAAAACTAAGACTTTTTGGCAGCAATAGAGTTGCTGAAACAGAGATTCTATTTCAGTTTATGCTCATTCTCTCTATGGGTAGAAGAAGTAGACACCAGAAACAATGAATGGCATCAGTGTTGGCAAATAAGTCCAGGTATTGGACAAGGGTCTCAATGGGCTTCATCAATGGTTCACTTGGTGCCTATTATGTCCCAATTTTCATTTCAGGTTTCCTCAATGATATTATTATTATTATTATTATTACATAAAAAGTATTGATCTTAAAACTTTCATATAACAAATGACTTACTTAAGACAAATGTTATATTTTCTTATCTTTTCTTATCTTACCTCTTTTGAGCATACCACCACTCAGTCCTTAAAAAAATAAAGCTAGTTCTATATAGACATTATTTAATATGTAAAAAAAAGTTATTGTATTTATCACTTACAATTTTAAAAATCATCAGAAGATAAAAGGTAGAGACCTAGAATTATTCTCATTTTAACTTCATATTTCTTGCTAACTCAGATGTTAGACTACCCATTTAATGTTGATTTCCATAACACTGTAATTTTACCCTTCTCAAGATTTTCAAGGAAAATTACAAATACAGTGTCTGATACTGAAGCATTTGTAGAGGAACTCTGTCTAAACATATAAGCATAACAATCAGGGTCAATGGAAAGCGATGTCTTCAAACCTCTTTGGTCACAAGGAAAAGACATCTACAAGCCCTCAAAAGTAAAAGAAAAATTCAAGGAGGGATGTGGATGAAAAATCATAATAAAAATACTGATAATTGCAGCTACTGCTTTTGAGTGTTTAATATGAGTTGCTATGGTAAACACTTTACTCACCATGTAATCCTAATAAGCAAATTATGATGTATGTTTCTTTAAAACATTCCCATTCTGTACATGAGAAAACTGAGCCTTATAATTACTTAGTAGCTCCTCTATGATTACAAAAACTGGAAAAGTTGGACCTGAGAAGCAAACTCAGTTTTTTGATGTCCAGGCTTCATGTAAGGGCAAGATAGAAAGCAAGAGTCTATAGAAATTCAACTGGGCACTGGAAATCCAGGAAGTGAGAGTGTTTCTCCATCTCTCTCACATAAACCTCACTTCTTACACTTCTTCCCTCTTATAGAATGTATTAGATTCTCTCTTCTAAATGTTTTCTGTATTTATTTCTCACCCAATTTCTTTGTCATGCTCTTAGCCAAGTATGGCTAAGCTAATATTGAATCTACAAGAGGTTTTGTCTGAAGCCCCTACCACTTACTGACCTCAATGTTGTCTTTCTGGTCCAGTTTTCTAGAGAAAAAAAAAAAACCCAATTGGCCCTTTGTGATAAATTAGGTCTTCCCTTTAACATGGACAGTGAGCAAGGATAGTTCTCTGAAGGATTATTGCACTGGTATCCCACAAGCTATGAAAATTTCCAAACTGTGTGACTCAAAGCATGAGCTCAATAGGAAATCAGAGAAGGAAGAGAGCAGTGAGAGCTTCCTGGAAGATATTTAACCTGGACCAGTTCTTGAAAGCTGGGAAATCTGGCCTGGCAGATACCATGTTGGGATATTCCACACAGGGACATAACATGAAGGATATCAAGGAGGAGGTAATGTGTACAGTAGGTTCTGGAGTGAGGGGGGAAGGTGTTCTCCCTGTATCCAATGGCTTGTGGAGGGGAGCACCAGAAAAGAAAATAGTGTAAGATTTTATTTCTTCAAAGTCTTATCCCTAATATATGCTTTTTTTGACTGGCAAGAATATGCTATTTAATATTATGACATCACAGAATTTCTTCCATTCAACGCATCATAATATGGCAGAAAGAGCAAGTGGCAGAGGAGCTGATTGTGGTCACTGCATCTCAGAGCACTTAAACACCTTCAGGCCAATCGTTTCACATCCTATGGATCATTTTTGCATCTCTCAAATCCTTGCCTGTCTTACTGGATTATTTACATGTGAAAACTGAGCTTCTTGATCACTAATACAGAACCATCTCATTGAATTATTTAAAGCAGGAATCTCACAGATATCTTTTCCATGTAGTCTCATCTTCAAAGATTGTATTAAGGTTTTTATTTATAAACAAGACTTCAGGATAATTCCATATTCCACATTTCTTTCTATTTAGGATTTAATGTAGATATAAAATGCCAGATGCAGATGTTGATGATCAGAAGACAGTTATTATTTTCAGTAATTATTAGCCACCCCCCACTGTTCAACCACTTGTAATCAGTTCTGCTGTGCAGTATGATTGATTTTGATAATTAAATGTGAAACAATATATCATTTTATTACAACTAATTTTGTTAATTAAATTATGTATTTTGAATGGAGAGTGACAATTTTTTCTGATAAAATTTTTATCTTCCAACTGACAATGTATTTCTTAAATTTATATTACATATGGGCAAAGACTTACTGATATTAATAAAAATTTTAACAGATGTTCTCATTTTTCTTTTCAGTCTTAGGAGTTTTAAATGTTTTATGCATACCTAGTTTTTCATGTCTAGCATTGGCTGTATGTATGTATCTATTAAGGACATACACAATGTAATTACAAAAAGCAAAAGTGCACTAAGATCTGTGATTACTGTAACTTAACTAGAATCCTCTAATATCTGAAATATTTTTCATATATTCAATTCTTAGTTAATAAAAATTTGCAAATAATAAAATTTTTAAAACCAAATTTTAGCAAGGACAATCCACCTGTGTTCTCTGATCAGTACAAATTCCACTCCATTTTCTTCATTTTGTTCTAAGACTCTATAACTAGCCCCATGGTAAGAATGACTTAACATTGGCTGTCCAAATAATTTGGCTGTCCAAATAATTTGGCTGTCCAAATTATTTTAAGTTTCCTATTGCCAGTGTAACACACTAACACATACGTAGTGCTTTAAAACAACACAAATGTAAAGTAGCAAGTGTTGGAGGATGTGGAAAAAGGGAGCCCCTGTGTACTGTTGGTGGTAATGTAAACTGGTACAGCCACTATTGAAAACAGTATGGAGGTTCCTCAAAAAATTAAATAAAACTACCATATGATCCAGAAATCCTGCTTCTGGGTATTTACCTGAAGAAAACAAAAATACTAACTCAAAAAAATGCTCCTTCACATTCATTGCAGCATTACTTACAATCGCCAAGACATGGAAACAACCTAAGTGTCCACTGAAAGATGAGTAGATAAAGAAAAGCTGGTATATATTTACAAAGAAAAGTTATTTAGCCATAAAAATAAATGAAATATTGCTATTTGAAACAACATAGGTGGACCTTGAGAACATTATGCTAAGTAAAATAAGTCAGACAGAGGCAAATAATATATGATCTCACTTATATGTGGAATTTTAAAAATAAATAAATAAAACTGAGATCATAGATACAGAGAATAGATTGATGTTTTCCAGAGTCATGTGGATGGCTGGGGATGTATAAAATGGGTGTAGGGGTTCAAAAGATACAAACTTCCGGTTATAAAATAAATAAGTCATGGGATGTAATATATAGCGTGGTGATTATATTATTCTTAATAATATTTTACTGCATATTTAAAAGTTACTAAGAAAATAAATCTTGAAATCTCTCACCACAATCAAAAAAACTGGTAAATGTTACCTAGACTTATTGAGGTGATCATTTTGAATATATACAAATATCAAATCATTATTTTGTATATGTCAGTTATATCTCAGTTGTAAAAATCTCACAGATTTATTAATTATATTGCTCTTCTAAAAGTCAGATACCAAAACATAATGCTAAAATAAAGAGCAAATGTGTTTCTTCTGGAAGCTCTAGAAGGAATCCCATTGCCCTGCTGCTTCTAGCTTCCAGAGGCTGCTTGAATTTCTTGGAGGTGTTCCCTCCCATTTTCAAACCCAGCAGCAAAGCATCTTCAAATCTCTCCTTTCTGACCTGTGTATCTACCATTACATTGTCTCTTTGAGCCTTACTTTCCTGCTTCTCTCTTATTGGAACCTTGTGATTAGATTGAGCCCAGCCAGATAATCTAGGATAACCTTCCAATCTCAAGATCCTTAATTTAATCACAATGGCACAGTTTCTTTTTCAACATAAGGCGACATATTCACAGGCTCTGAGGATTAAGACATATACATTATTGGGGACCAGTCTTCTGCCTACCACAATTATCAATGATGAATAATTCAAATATTACTACTTTCCTTGGCCAGGAGACTTGGCATTTGACTAAAATCAACAAACAATTAAAGCTGAGTATGCCCAAACAAATGAGGTACTGTTGGATTATGATACTCTGCACTAACAAGGAGCTTATAAGAAGACCAACAAATGGCCAAGTGAAACATGAAGCAGAATGGGTGGGGTGAACTGACTGTTCAGACATGAAGGAGTCAGGCCCTTGACCTGTATGGAGGGAATTCAAAATTTTGATGGGGGTTAGATTAGGTGACCTTCTAAGGCCTTTCCAATCCTTATATTTTCATGATTTCTGCTGTTGCAAAGATTCTTAACAACAAATTAAATTTAGGACTTGTATTATGTCTATGTCTTAAAGGACTTGTGAAAGTATATAGATTACAGCACAGTGCACCATAAGACATTTAAGAATAAGAGAGAATGGAGTCTGTCTAACAGAGCAGATCTTTTAAGCTTTAGAACTGAGTATGTTGAAACTCATGGGCTATAAATGTGGCTTTTAATCTTTTAATTATTATGCCAAAAAAGCATACAGTTAGACTCCCAGCCAAAATGGAACCATAGGTAGATACACTGTGCCTCCTCACACAACCAAAAGAACAACAACAAATTTAAAAAAAAAAAAAAACAACCAGAATGCCAGAAAAATCAAACTGTATTGAAGTCTGACAACCCAGGAGTTAAAGAAGAAACATTCCTCCAGATTGGTAGGAGGGGCAGAGACTGGCAGCAGAGCAGAGGGGACTCATGGGAAGGTGGCAGCTGGAGGACCCAGAGAGGCAGTGACTGGCAGAGCACGTAGTCCCACATTTGCATGTGGATAAACATGGAGGAACAACTTGGGAGTGAGACAGACTGTGCAACCCAGGGTTCCAGCATGGAGAAATAGAGCCTCAAAACCTCTGACTGAAAAAAATTGTGGGGGTTCAGGTGGCAGAAGAAACAGCCAGCCTCATAGGAGAGTTCATTGGACAGACCTACCAGGTCCTAGAATGTACACAAAACCACCCACCCAGGAATCAGCACCAGAAAGGCCAAATTTGCTTGTGGGTAGTAGAGGAAGTGACTGAATGTTAGCAGAGAGCTGAACAAGCTGCATTGTTCCCTCTCGGACCCCTCCCCCACATATAGTGCCACAGTGCAGCTATGTGGGTTGCCCCTCCCTGGTATATACCTAAGGCTCTGTCCCTCACTAAGTAACAGATGAGCTAAGACAAAAAAAAAAAATGGCCTAAATGAAAGAACAGATGAAAGCTCCAGAAAAAATACAACCAAGCAAAAAAGAGATAGCTGACCTATCAGATGCACAGTTCAAAACACTGGTAATCAGGAAGCTCACAGAATTGGTTGAGTATGATTGAAAAACAGAGGAAAAAGTGAAGGTTATGAAAAGTGAAATAAAGGAAAATGTACAGGTAACCAACAGTGATGGGAAGGAAATCAGGACTCAGATCAACAGTTTGGACCAAAAGGAAGACATAAACATTCAACCGGGACAGAATGAAGAAAGAAGAATTCAAAAAAAAAAATGAGGACAGGCTTAGGAACCTCCAGGACAACTTTAAACATTCCAACATCCAAATCATAGGGGTGCCAGAAAGAGAAGAGGAAGAGCAAGAAATTCAAAACTTATTGGAAAAAATGATGAAGGAGGACTTCCCCAATCCGGCATAGGAAATAGGCTTTTAGGAAGTCCAGGAAGCTCTGAGAGTCCCAAAGAAGTTGGACCCAGGGAAGTACGCACCAAGGTACATAATAATTACATTGCCCAAAATTAAAGATGAGGAGAGAATCTTAAAAGCACCAAGAGAAAAGGAGAGAGTTGCATACAAAGGAGTTCCCATAAGAGTATCAGCTGATTTCTCAAATGAAAACTTGCAGGCAAGAAAGGGCTGGAAAGAAGTATTTAAAGTCATTGAAAGGCAAGAAACTACTCTATCCAGCAAAGCTATCATTTAGAATGGAAGGGCAGATAAAGTGCTTCCTAGATAAGGTCAAGTTCAAGGAGTTCATCATCACCACACCCCTATTATGTGAAATGTTAAAAGGACTTATCTAAGAAAAAGATGGTCAAAAATTATGTACAGTAAAATGACAATAAACTCACAACTATCAACACCTGAACCTAAAATAAACAAAAACAAACTAAGCAAAGAACTAAAACAGGAACAGAATCACAGAAATGAAGATCACAGGAGGGTTATCAGCAAGGAATGGGAGGGGGGAATAGGGGAAAAGTTACAGGGAATAAGGAGCATAAATGCTAGGTAGAAAATAGACAGGGTGAGTTTAAGAATAGTATATGAAATAGAAGCCAAAGAATTTATATGTATGACCCATGGTATGAACTAAGGGGAAGGGGGGATGCAGGTGGAAGGGGATGTGAAGGGCAGAGGGGAATATGGGGGGGATGAGACAACTGTAATAGCACAATCAATAAAATATATTTAAGAAAAATAAATAAATATTTATTTTTAAAATACTGAAAAAAGAAAAAACTGCATATAGTTAAACAATCCTTTTGGGAGAGTACAAACTTAAGTAGGTATGTATTGTTTAAATCCTTGAACAACGGACATCCAATGACATGATGGCAAATAATTTCAGCTACATTCTCATGAAAAATACAGAAACGTTCATTAGCAATAACTGAAACCCAAACAACACTCTGGTAAAAACTCACTGACCCAATTTATCTTTTATATTTCTCTTTCTCAAAGAACTTTTGTGGAGTTTTAACTGCACTTTAGACTATCCCAGGAATTACTCATTTTTAAAGGATTTATTTGGACAATTATTCATCCCTTGACACTAATCCCTTAAGATCATTCTGGGCAAATTCAAAGTATTAAAATTTGAGGGGAGAAATCCAAGTTTTCAATCACTTATAAAACTCCGATTTTCAAGTAATTGGAAGCATTGGTATACATGGAAATGTTTGGCCGCATCTGCTCAGAAGGAAACCTGGATGGCCTGTTGGAAACAGGGTGCTAAGAAAGAGGCCCTGGATTCCCCTTCCTTCCCCTCTGAGAGGCATCAGGAAGCCAACACCCCTCCAGGATTAATGGCCTTCCTTTGCTGTGAAAATTGTTAGCACTAGGGAGAAGCTACATGGCCTCACCAGAAGGAAAAATAGTTTGCCCTCCTAGAAGATTCAAAATACAATGAGTCTTGTGTTGTGTGCCTTTCAACTTTACGGTATATTACACTTATTGGCATTAAGATGATAATTGCAGAGAAATTTTCCTATCGGGCCATAAATTAAGAGCATGCTTCCTCTGTCTGTTGTGTGCGCGTGTGTGTGCTTTATTTACAACAAAAGCAGTTACTTTTTGTGCACACTTTAATCCCACCAGTTTAATGGGGCATGTAAAATATGCTTTGCAATTTACGCTTTATTAATCTTAGCCTTACTGAGAATGAGGGCCAGATAAACATTCAAATGTTTAAAAATAACAGCCTACCCTTCAATAATTTAACCTTTGTTTGATTTGAACAAATGCAGGAGTTTCTGAGAATCACATTCTTTGCAGTAACAGGATGTTCTGTGGAAAGATTTGCCTAAACCTTAACAGAAGCCTAGGAAGTGCTGGCTGGCACAGTGCTGCCTGAAGCTTCACTGGTGGGTGGGGAGGGTTCGCCTTACCTAATGGTTGGGGCAGAGAAATGTAGGCTTGAGAGTCAGTCAGCCTGGGCTTGGTTGCCACTTACTAGAGGATTGACGACGTGACCTTGCCTAAGTTACTTTCTCGATCTCAGTGTCTTCAACTGTGAAACAGAATATTGCATACCTTGGGAGCAATGAGGGTGAGGACTAATGTGGGTAAACCAGCCACCATGTGATAGAGCTTAAGTGAATAGAATGGTTCTATTCAAGTAATAATTGTAGGAATACTCTTACTATAATTTATGTTAATGTAATGTCTTAGGATCCAGAGAGCACCAATCTGGGTCAGAAGGATTTAAGGACTCTGAGCTAAAGTTGTTTGAGGGGAATAAAGATTAAAAGAAAAAAACAAAAACAAAACAAAAAAAATGAACACCTCAGGTAGAGGGTGGTAGCAAGTTCCAAACAAGAAAACAGTAATGCCAAACAGAATGAAGTGGGAAAGATCTCACATAGAATAGTGTAACATTGATGAAAATGTGAAGAAGAACCTAGGTAAAGAAGGAAAAGCAGAGGCTGTATTCAAGGCCTGTTTGTATAGTTATCTCAGTTAGATCGTGGTCTGCTTGGGCTACCAGAGCAAGATGCCATAGACTGGGTGGCTTACACAACAGAAATATTTTCTCACCCTCTGGAGGCTGGAAGTACAAGGTAAGGGGATTACCAGTATTGGTTTTTCCTGAGACCTTTCTTCCTGGCTATAGACAGGTGCCTTCTTGCTGTGTCCTTAGACAGCCCCTTCTCTGTGTACGTGTGAAGAGAGACACCTCTGGTATCTCTCTCTTTCTTTATTAGGACACCAGGCCTTTTAGATTTGCCCCAACCTAATGACCTGATTTAACCTTAATTATCTTCCTAAAGGCCCTATCTCTGAATATAAGTATATTGGGAGGAACATAATCCAGTCTGTAACGTACAGATTAATTCTAAAGTAGTTTTTGCATTCCAGAACTGTTCCTATCTATTTCAATAATGCACTTAAAAGAAAGAGTGAAGGATGTGCGCAGAGAGAGAGGAAGGAAGGAAGGAAGGAAGGAAGGAAGGAAGGAAGGAAGGAAGGAAGGAAGGAAGGAAGGAAGGAAGGAAGGAAGGAGAAAGAGAGAGAAGGGAGAGAGAGAGAGAGAGAGAGAGAGAGAGAGAAAGAAAGAAAGAAAGCAAGCAAGCTAAAAATCCAAACAAATTATTAGGAAAATATTTGAGTGATGGGTGCTTTCCTGCTGTGCTCACAATCACTTAGTGTAGATTTCTCTCAGTTTTACCTAGGAGTCCCTCTTTCCCATGGCTTCCTGGTCTTCCTGATTGGGTTCTGGGTCCCACTTGATTTTTTTGTTTTTTTTTTTAAAGATTGCATTTTATTTTCACTTATGATTCCTGGATCCTGTCCATTGACTTAACATAAAATTGGTTTTACAGTAGTGAGTACAAAAAACACAGTTTATTTTTGTATTATTACTTATTAATTATTGTATTATTTTCCATAAAAACAACAGTAAACCTACCTTTTCCCCCACCCAATATCATAGTTAAGTGCTGTTGAAACTGAAGTTAAAGTTGTCTTCAGATCTTGACCTTAAGGACACAGATTTTCTCTGTTCTCTATCTCCCAGCTGACATCTGAGCAGTGCCTTTGATTTAAAAAGGAAGATTGTATAAGGAACTACTCATCACTCCAAGGGAAGGACTACTGATATGGGATCAGAAATGTTACCTGTGTCCAAATGAATCAGCATGGGAGAGAAAAAACTGACCTGGTTTCCAGTGACCTGGATTCCAGCTGAAATCTAGCTGGAAATTGCTCTCAGACATTGATCAATTCCTTCTCATTCTCTGGTTCATACACATATAAAAGTGAGTTGAATATGGTGAAAGGTGAATATTTTCAAATTTATAACAATAAGTCCTATTATTTGGGGTTTTAAGCTACTTGCAAATTTTATGGAGGACAGATGCCCAAGTTAAACTTTAAGGATAATATACCTTCATCTGGTACCCCACCTTCATGTATATAGAAAGACAATTTGGCAGAGCGGATATGATATATGAGAGAATTGGGTGAGTATATAACATCAAAAAAAAAAAGGGGTCAGATGGTAGTGTGAGGGATTGCTTATTGTACCTCAGGTGAATTTTTGACAAACACGTTACTACTAGGAGCAATTTCACCTGGCATAGCATGATTGGTCATCAGTGATGGGATTAGATGTGGAAAAAAATTTAGATAGAGAGCAGAGTTTATATCTATAAATAATAATATTGTATATCTGCCTTCCTACAGCCCTTAGAACCCCCAACTCCCTTTCCCAAGCTATCCCCAGTTGATCTGAGTAGGAGAAGATTTCTATAATAGTCTCATGCTTGCTCCAAACAAGTAGGAAGGAGGTCATAGAAAGAAAAAATAAAAAAATAACAATGAAAAATGATCCTCAAGAAGGAGCAACACATTAGACACCCAGGACAAAACCAGGAGATAAGACCTTGTAGAATTTAGGTTGAAAAGATGATCAGGAGATGCCTTTATCAAAGGCAGGAAATGTGTTAGGGTAAGGGGATCCCTATGGGTATGGTGTGAAAGCAGGTCTAGATTTATTCAAGTAGCAAGTAAAGGAAGATTAAGCTCAAACTACCTTAAGCCAAAAGGAAATGAATGTATTGGCTCAGGGAACTGAAAAATCAAGGGCAGTACCTTCAGTCATTGATGCAACATGATGCCTAAGAAGAGGATAACATAAGCACAGTTTCTGTTTAACTTTTTAGCTCTCCTCTCTTACAGAGAACACACCTCAAATTTAGTCCCCTCAAAATTTGTATGTTGAAGCCATAATCCCCAGTACACCTACGCATGTGGCTATTTTAAAAAGGATCTTTAAAGGAGCAATTGAATTAAAACACGGTCATTAGAATGGGCTCAAATTCGATATGACTGGTGTCCTTATCAGAAGAAAAAATCTTACACAGATATGCAGAGAAGGAAGACCATGTAGCAGAGATGTCAAACTCATTTTCACCAGGGGTCACATCAGCCTCGTGGTTACCTTCAAAGGGCCAAAATAGTTTTAGTACTGTATAAATGTAACTACCCCTTAACTGTTAAGGAGTTGAAATTATATTCAGCTCTTTGAAGGCAACTGTGAGGCTGATGTGGCCCACGGTGAAAATGAGTTTGACACCCCTGAAAAGGAACAAGGATAAGGTGGCCGTCTATAAGCCAAAGAGAGAGGCTATAGAAGAAATCAGCCCTTACTGACAACTTGATCTAACTTCCAAACTATAAAAATAAATTTCTGTTGTTTAAACCACACAATCTGTGGTATTTGTTATGACAGCCCTAGCAAATTAATACAGATTCTAAGTTGATTGAATCTGAATTTCAGAATTCTCAGCATTTGGGTGGTGACTATTATTGAGAGAATTTCTGCCTGGACACCTAGAAACAAAGATATGAGGAAAAAACATTCATTGTGACAAATGTCCTGATATAGGTAGGGGTGGATAAGAGTAAATTTAGTTTACTATACCTGAGGATAAGCTGAATAATGGATACTTTCCCTCTGTGAGAAGCAATTCAATTTAGAGGGTATCTGGATCCTCTAGACTTAACTTGAATATTAATTGCAAAGATAATATTCTTGTACAAGTCTGCTTAGTAGTTTATTCTTAATTAAAGATCACTGTACATGTGATGTTTTTCCTTTTGTTATAGTCATTGTATTTTCACATAGGGCATTTATTTCCCTCACTTCTTAACTATTTTTTCCCTATCAGCCTCAGAAGAAACAATTCTTTTGTCTCCAAAAACTGGTAAGGAAAAACTTCTGTAAAGGTGAAACAAACCCCCAATCTCCCCAGCTATGGCAGAACACAATGTCTTTAGAAAGCAAGAGTGCTAGGCCAGCTTTTCCTACACCCCATTCCTTGTAAGAGGCTGAGGCAGTTAGAGAGGGCCTCTGGTTTGTTGGCTTGGCTCTCCAGGCTCTGAGACACTTCTTCTGAGAGTCAACCTCCAGAAAATCACATAAAAATCTTGGGCCCACCATGCCTCCAGAGTGAATGTCCCCCTGAAGGCAGTTGAAAGAAGCTTTCTATATCCTCATCCTCTGCCTCCTGCATTTTGCCTGCCATTAAGCACAGTTGGCAGTAGTAATTCTGATGCCAATATAAGACTTGATCCTCATACTTCAGTCATAGTGAACCAAGCTTCCAATGGGGGAAAAAATACATCTTTGCAAAATAACGCTGCTCTTTTTCTTTTTTCTTCACAGAAATGATATTTTATTCTTACCAATCTGTTTATTTTTATTCCTAAGAAAATAGGGACTTCCAGCGAAGATGGAGGCATAGGTGGAAACACTGTGCCTCCTTGCACAACCAAGATTAAGGACAACAAAGATTTAGAAACAAGAAAACAACCAGAACTGATAGAAAATTGAACTGTATGGAAGTCCGACAACCATTCCTCCACACTGGTGAGAGGGGTGGAGTCATGGCAGGAAAAAGTGGAAGTTGGCAGACCCTGGCATGCAGGCAGTGACTGGAAGATCCCAGGTGCACAGGCAGCAGCTAGTAGACCCCAGGTGCGGGTGGCAACAGGCGGACCCAGGGAGGCTGTGCAAGGGGGCTGGCTGACCAGGTAGTCCCACATGCACGAGCAGATGATCCAGGAAAAAACTCAGAGCAAGACAAACCTCACAACCCAGGGCCCCAGCACCAGGAAATAAAACCTAAAAACACACATTGAAAATACTTGGGGGTGGGGGGGCCAGGAGAGACTCCCAGACTCACAGGAGAGTTTGTTGGAGAGACCCACAGGGTCCTAGAATGTACACAAGCCCACCCACATGGAAATCAGCACCAGAAGGACCCAATTTGCTTGGGGGAAGTGGCAGAAGGGACTGGAATCTGAGAGAGAACAGAGCAAGCACCATTGTTCCCTCTCAGATACATATAGTGTCACAACCCAGCAACTGGGCTGCCTCGCTCTGGGGAACACCTAAGGCTCTGCCCCTCACTAGATAATAGCCATGACCAGACCAAAAAAAAAAAAATGGCTCAAAGAGGAGAACAGATCAAAGCCTCAGAGCCAAAACATCTAAGTGACCAAGAGATAGCCAACCTATCAGATGCACAGTTTAAAGCCATGGTGATCAGGATGCTCACAGAATTGGTTGGCTTTGATCACAAATTAAATGAAAAAATGAAGGCTACAATAAGTGAAATGAAGGAAAATGCACAGGGAACCAAAAGAGATGGGAGGAAAACTGGGACTCAAATCAATGGAGTGGACCACAAGGAAGAAAGAAACAACCAAACAGAAAAGAATGAAGAAACAAGAATTCAAAAAAATGAGGAGAGGCTTAGGAACCTCCAGGACATCTGTAAATGTTCCAACATCTGAATTATAGGGGTACCAGAAGGGGAAGAAGAAGAGCAACCAGTGGAAAACTTATTTGAACAGATAATAAAGGAGAACTTCCCCAATCTGGCCAAGGAAATAGACTTCCAGGAAGTCCAGGAAGCTCAGAGAATCCCAAAGAAGGTGTAGGTAACTGGACCCAAGGAGGAACACACCAAGGCACATCATCATTACATTAGCCAAGATTAAAATGAAGGAGAGAATCTAGAAGCAGCAAGGGATAAGGGCACAGTCACCTACAAAGGAGTTCCCATCAGACTGTCAGCTGATTTCTCAAAAGAGACCTTACAGGCAAGAAGGGGCTGGAAAGAAGTATTCCAAGTCATGAAAGGCAAGGACCTACATCCAAGATTGCTCTATCCAGCAAAGCTTTCATTTAGAATGGAAGGGCAGGTAAAGTGCTTCTCAGATAAGGTCAAGTTAAAAGAGTTCATCATCACCAAGCCCTTATTATATGAAATGTTAAATGGACCTATCTAAGAAAAAGAAGATAAAACATAGGACAGTAAAAAGACAGCAAACTCACAGATACTAACAACCATACCTAAAACAAAAGCAAACTAAGCCAGCAAGTAGAACAGGAACAGAAACATAGAAATGGAGACCACATGGAGGGTTAGCAACAGGGGAGTGGGAGGAGGAGAGAGGGGGAAAAGGTACAGAGAATAAATAGCATAGATGGTAGGTAGAAAATAGATAGGGGGAGGGCAAGAATAGTGTGGGAAATGTAGAAGCTAAAGAACTTATGACACATGGACATGAACTTAAGGGGGGAATGTGAGTGGGAGGGTGTGTGCAGGGTGGAGGGGAATGATGGGGGGAGAAATGGGACAACTGTAATAGCATAATTAATAAAATATATTTTAAAAAAGAAAATAGGGAAATTATATTCCCCACCTACCTTAAATCTACGTGTGGGTCATATGACCAGTTCTGACCAACAAAATGTGGGAGAAGTAATGCACTCTTTTCCCTGGCTGACCCCACCTCAGTTACTTCCCAGGTATGACTGACTGTCCCTCTTTACTGACCACATGTGAAGACAATAGTGTTTCAAGGTGGAAGGAGTCCAGGTTCTTGGGATCTTGGAGGATCCTCTCATGAGAGCCACCCAACTAGGAATCTCTGCATTAAAACTAATGTATATGGTAACGTTTTACTCTACATTGTTGATATTTTTTGTATTGTTGGATATTACAGCTTTTTTATGCTAAGTAATACAATTTTTTTATTTGTATAATAATGATGATGACACTCAAAGGCTGAGTACCTGTGAAGAAGTGAACAATCATATAGATGATTTTAATTACACAGTAGCTTAAGGAATACTAAGTTGGATCCATCATGTAATGCCTCTAAGCCCAATCTTTTTTTTTATTATTTTGACTTCTTTAACCTGCAAATCCAAATAAGAGTATGTAAGGCTATTTCTAGTTTGCCTATGTACCCACAAAACTGTGACTGAGAATGACAAATGTGTTGTGTGAGGGCCACTGGTCTGAGAGCTGGGAGATTGGGCCAGAGTCTCTGGTGATATGACCAGCTAGCAGACCATAAAAAGTTGTTTCCCTCTCTGCATTATGTTATGAGCATATAGAGACACTTGCCATACCAAGGGTTTGAACTATAGTATACCTGAGTTCTCCACCCTACCCTCCCCAACAGGTAATGTTTTGAGATTTGAATTCTCAAATTCAGAACTCAAAACCTGACAGTCTATGATGTGGGGTTTTGTTTTGTTTTGTTGTTGTTTTTGATTGCATTATGTCTTAAAAATAAGAAAATTTCATATGTAAACCTGTTTCTTATTTAGAGACAACACTTGCTTTCTCATATGGCAACACAAAATTGGAGCTGAGTAGTAGTTGCCCTGTTTAGATAAGATATGTGCATTAAATATTTCGTAGTTCATTTCATAGTGTGATACTTTGACCTAATTCTACCTACCTAGTCACTCTAGACATTGGAGCTTTCTTCAAGTTTAGAGTGAATTTAAACTTGCTTAAACCTGACCACACCAAGAACATAGGAGGAAAGTGGATACTGAGACACAACTGAGATACAAATTTGGCAGAGCCAGAGTATGATAGGAGGTAAGAGTGAAGGCCAAGTTAGAGAGTAAGCATCAGGGTCTACTGTTAGGTCAGAGTCACTCAAGAAATTGGATGGACACAGCGCGCTCAGGAGAGCAGGGTTTATTAGTGGGGAATAAGAAGGAAAGTGGAGCCACTGAGGGAGGTTAAGAGGAAAGTGGGGCCAACCAAGGGAGGTTGGAGCTCGCTTGGTTGTTCCTAGATCAGGGTTTTTAAATGCAAAAACCTGCAGTTGGTGTATCAGAGTCTTACTGGCTAGAGCTGGTTGCTGGGTGAAAGCTGCATCCTGTTATGCTGGACAGGCTGACCCCAGACCCTAATCGTCCTGGGTAGGATCTGCAGGCAGCTTCCCATGGTGCAATTTTCTCTCCTGGTGATTTTCATTCCCCCTACACCTGTCTAGATCTAACCGGGTCAGCCTAGAGAAAGTTGATAAATTAAAAAAAGATCATGGCCCTTATAAGGTAGCTCAGTTGGCTGGAGGGTCATCATCCTGTGGCCAAAGGGTTTCCAGTTCAATTCCGAGCCTGAGAGTGTGCCTGGGTTGCAGGTTTGATGCTGAGTCTGGGCATGGGAGATTCCCTGTCAGGGCGCATGCTGGGGGTGGCCAATGGATGCTTCTCTTTCACATGGATGTTTCTCTCTCTCCTTTCTTCTTTTTCTAAAAGCAATGAAAAAGTGTCCGCAGGTGGGAATAAGCAAACACATTAATTAAATAATTAGTTAATTAATTAATCAAGTACTTTAAACATTTTCTCATTTCATATATGAAAATGGATAATTATATACATTTCTTAATTAATTAATCAAGTACTTTAAACATTTTCTTATTTCATATATGAAAATGGATAATTATATACATCTCTTAAGGCTCATTTGAGAATTAATGAAATATTTTGTGTGAAGCACAGGGCCTAACACATAATAAATGCTCAGCAAATGGTGGCACCGCTATCCTTATCACAATTAATAAAAGTGATGTTTTGGGTAGGTAGCAATAGGACTCAATCTGGGGGGAGCTGTGAGGTAAAGGTGAAGATCTGGCCTTCATTATTTGTGACTGAAGAGGACTCAGGGGAACTCCCACTAAGGCAAAGGAAGGGAGTTTGGCTTGCGGGTACTTAAGCTTGTCCTTAAAGCTCTAAGAGGCTCTCTCCCTCTTTTCCTCAAAACAAGTCAAAGCACTCTTTTCTTTGATCAATATATTTCAGACTGTATACTATTCCTGAGACCTTTCTCTTTCAAGTTTTATTTTACATTGCTTTCACCCATCTTATAAAATTTGGAACAAGAAGAAAAATGATAACAAAGAATGTTTAAGGAAGCTAACAGCGACTAAGCAGCTATTGTGTGCCAAGTGCTGGGTTTAGTACTTTCTTCACAAGAATCCTGCAGATTTGATTTTGTGAATTCCATTTGACTGATAATGAAACTGAAGTTGAAAGTACTTAAGTGACATTTCACTTTCATCAGAGCACTTATCAAAACATTAAATGCATCTTTCATCCATCTGTTGGCCTGCTTTGCTGCCCATTGTCCTTTTCTAAGCAAAGCTTTACATGGGAAGAGGTTCTGCTTGCTGTTTTCCTTAATATTTCATACCCAGCACCTGAAACCTGGAACACAACCTGGCAACATAAATATTTGTTGGATGCATTAATTAATTAATTAATTAATTAATGAGTGAATGAAAATCACACAGCACTAACTCTGGTCCTGCCACATCTTTGCCTCAGTCCACAACCAATCCTCCTTGACTCTGAAGGTGGCTGTTCAGAAGCTGACTGGGCAGCACGACCACACTGGGAGTGGCAAACACACAATGGACCATTTGGTCTTCCATCTCCTTCACTGGTTATAAAACAAAGATTCCCTCTCTCTCCCATTCTTCTAAAGATGCCTCCTATTATAAGTTTTAAACATGAGTAATATTAGGTGTGTCTACTCTACTACTAGCTTGCAGCTGGAAATGGTGTCTGTATGTCATATATGAAATATCAAGAAGACTCTCCTCATGCAGATGCATATGCCCTCTCAGCCAAGGAGCATCTTCACACTTTACCTTGGGCAGAAGACACTCAGAGGCATGGTTATCCTGTTGTGAGCACAAGCAGACTTGGAAGACTGACAACCCAGGCTGCTATCCTCATCTAGCAATGCCTGGTGGTACTTTTTATTGCCTTTGTTGGAACAGAACTATCAAAGGTGCTTTCACACCCATGCTACCATATTACCCTCAAACAACTTCATGCACTCGGAGCTGGAAGTGTTAGTCCAACTTTTCAGAGCACGAAGTAACAGCTGAAAGGCCAAAGTGGCCTAAGGCCACAAAATGTTATTAGCAGAGGTGGAGCTCAGAAACTCAAATTAGGCCAGTGTCTTTCTAACAGGCTATGCTATATCTTGTCCTCTTAACTTATTACACTCAAAATGTTCTGGGTTTTCAAGTAAGTATAGGGTGCAGAAGCAGAGAGCTTGATGTGGTGGACACAGCACAGATGATACTATTATGGAACTTGGGACTTAATTCCTACATGGAAATTAATCTCATACAGCCTGACTCACAGCCAACCCTCTTATAGGCCTGGAAGGACCGGAAAACAAGAACCATGTTATCTTGTTTCCTCTAGTTTCTTGAACACAGTATCTTTTGGCAGCTGTGGTTTCTGTCGGAATTCAATGTACTTTGCTCTCTTTAGAATTTGGCCCAAATTCATAATGGGTGACAATAACCCAGTGTAGGAAAAATAACTCTCACAATCTTGATGTCTCCTATCTACTATCCCCAAGACTCAGTGTCAACATTTCCTCAGTTAAATTGAACCATGGACTTTGCTCCATTTCCTGACAGCAGGACAGATAGCCCAATGTGAGTTTAATGATTTCTCCTGTTATGCAGACACAATTTTGCTGAAAATCACCCCAGGCCAATAAACCAAGTCTGTCTCCATGCCATAGGATAATAAAATCTTCCAGAAGAAGCACAGCTGCTTCTTGTTGAATAGGATTCCGCTCTCATTGGTTGCAACAGCCATTTGCTTTTGAACAAAAACATGTACAGGGAAGAATTATTAACAATTTCTGGAACCAGTACAGTTTAAGCAGTATATTTATCTTAAAAAGGTATTGGAAGCAAACATTTTTGTCTGGAGTGTGAAGTGACAGATAACAGTAGAGATGTATGAGAAGCCAGTTGAAAACATGGCTTTATCCTGGGTTTGTAAGAAAATGGTGAGTGAAAAGTTTGTAGAGGAGCCATACCTCAAAAAAACAATCTGTGAGTTGTACCCTTTAAGAAAGAAAAGGACTTTTAAGGAGAGCCATATTTTGATATTCTAGAAGTACTTGATGGCTTATAATCGTCTTCCTTCAGTTACATGCCTCTGTGAAGATGAAAGACAGAAAAGCCGGGAGAAGGAATCACCGTGCAGCTCCATATTTCAGCTCCTGAGGACAGAGTGTTTGTGGAATCAGATAAGGGGCAGAGTTAGAACTGAAGTCTCTTTTCTTCATGGGCTTAAAGGAAAAAAGTGGTTATCAGTGCACATTTCCCTGAATATTATACCACTTTAGGTCATTATTTTTCTTCTCTTTCATCTAAAATTGTGATTTATCTTAACAGCATATTGGTGGTTTGGGAACCTAGTGAAGTATTGAAGTGTGAAAACATTTTATGGCTTAGATAGAATGTCAGAAATCACATAATCTTTTTTTATAATTTAAAAGTAGTTATAAATCATTTGTTAATAGTGAGTCACAGAAAGTAACATTGAAAGAGACCCTAGAAGCCATCTAACCCATCTTGGGTACAGTTTTTCTCACACACCTTGTCACTAGAGAGTCTCCAGCTTGACACAGGCCCTCATGGGGTCAGAGAGCATTCTCTAGTCTGACTAAAAGTTGTTCTTTAAATTGGACCTCACTCTTACATTCATCTCCTTATTCTAGCTCTCCTGTTCAGGGTAATATTTGAAAATAAATTAAGATGTTTATATCTCTTTCATGTTTACTTCCCTGAGGGGCATCCTAGCTCCTTACCATTCTGGTTACTTCCTCTGGATTCTGTCTGCTTTTTCATCCTCTACTGTAAAATGTTACAATAAGAACTTGACAGAAACTTAAATATATCAATGTGTGTATAGTGGTCAAAATGATGTGTGGCACATAGCAAGTGCTACACAAGTTAGGTCCTGTTTCTTCTCCAGATACATTCTAGCCATATCTGAAAAACAAAGAGAAAGAGTTCCCTTTCTTTGTCTGGAGAATGTTTTTCTATTAGTGTCCCAAAGACATGCGATATCCTTACCTAATATTAGACTTTAGGCTATTGGAAATAAGAATTGGTGCCAAACTATACCTCTCATATCTTTCAATATAAATGTAGAATTTTACATTTAATCCCCAAAACTACCTTCATATTGTTCTAACATCACAGTTAATCAAATCTTTTAGCTGTTTTCCATTATCTGGAAACTTTCACCTTAGGAATGAAGATATAGAATTAATTGCCTTATCTCCTATATTTCCATACAGGTCATAGGTGAGGATTTTGAACAGAATGAGACTGAGAACAGAGTCCTATGTCCTACATAAAGATTTTCTTGCAGCTTGATAGCAATTTATTAATAAGCTTTGGCTCATTTGTTCTATCTCTACATCTCACTGTAATAGACTTTCCCACTCTTCCCCTATTTCCCCATCATGTCTGTATGACCATTTTGAGAAGCATCATTTCATGCCCAGCAGAATAGAGACATTTGGTGCAGATTCTTCTGGTCTGTGATCTTGTGCATTAGCATATAAGTAATGAATTTAATTGAGCCTGACTGAGAACATGGTTTCTCAGGAACCCATGTGGCTGCCTAGTAGTTAAATGCAGCCTATTTACTAGTCTGCTCAAGAATTCTGAAAAACTGTTAGTGTAGAAAGCTAGATATTAGTAAAGGAAGAGAGCAGAAAGAATCAGACATTATTAAGCACAGTAAACTAGGGAGCATAAGCCTGCTTACTTCACATGGAAGTTATAGGTTCGCACACTCCCCAGGGAACTGTCAGTCTGTTCCTCCTGTTCCTCACAGATTACTGGGGGAAGGGACAGAACAATAAAGGGGGAGGTAAGCCCTTGGTGGTAAGAGCCAAAATGATGACCATAGAGGCCTGTCCGTCTAGCCTGGGGAAAGGGATCAGATTGGATAAGAGATGTAACTGTGGAAGATCTAGGGGTGGGCAAATCAAAAGTGTGCAAAAGCTTAGGAAGTTGATTGGTTATTTAAAGCACCTGGTCCATCCCAAGCCTGAGCTAATATAATCAGCTTAACAAAGAAATACCTTTCTCTGTTTCTCCCTCTCCCCCTCTCCTTCCCCATTCCCCTCTCTCTGTGTCTCTCTCTCCCACCAGATAACACGGCTAGCCCTGTTTGTCCACACCTTGTCTCCATTGCAACTGTGTGGCTGTGCAGACTTTAAGCAGGTTCCAAGCTGAGGCAGCCAGGAAAAGCATTAATTTTAATATGCCACAAAATGTCTGGACACTGGCCTATTTCTAGGCATGATGAAAGCATGATGAAGGCAAGATTGAATTTTTCATATGGTGGAAAAATCCAATGGATGGAGAGATGGGTTATTGGAAACCCAGGGAAATGCTTTTGATTTTACATCTGGAACCACAAATAAATTTTAACACCAGACCTCACCCTCCCTTGTGGGTTTTCTGGAATGCTTTCCTTGTGACACCATAAGAACCCTATTTCCACCAGCAACAGAACCATGTCAAAAAGAAATATCTGTCAATCTTTACTGTGTTTATTCCACATGCTTGATGATGTTCATTAACTTAGTGCACACAACCACCAACAAAAGTTCACCATTACCATGTTCATCTTATAGCTCAGAAAATGGAAACACAGAAGTGAGTAACTTGCCTGATGCCACACAGTTGAAAAGTGATAAAGCCAGCATGCAAATCTGGACAAAGCAGTGAGAGAATGCATTGTCCTCATCACTACTCATTCCCTTTCCTTGCCTCTTGGTGTGCCCTCAACTCTGATAGCCACTTTACATTTTGTGTTCTCTGTCAGCCCACCCCCCTTCTCATCTCTCTCTCTTATTGCATGATTTCTCAGTTGATGGGGGGCTCTGCACACAGAATTCCCCCAGGTGGTTGCAGATGAGAAATAAAAATGTTCAATGTGTGATCTGCTGGGGGGGCGGCGGGGGGAAGGTGACCAGTTCCTCAAAGGAGAAAGGTCCTGAACACCCTCTTCCCTGCACTTTTATTGACTTCATCGCACACAGAGATATAGTATGCACATAAATCTCATCAACCAGTGTCCAAAAAGCTGTAGTCATGAAAAACTGACATCATTTACAGATAATAGTTGAAGAAACATAGGGATTGTCTCTAGTCAGGACTGGCTTTAGTTTAAGTGCCTATTTCATAGCAACAGGGCAGAGCAAACCTCAAAGGAAACAATGTATATTTTTTATCTGGCCAGATTCACCCACAGGAACTGTCTGTTTCAGTATAAGGTCATAGCTGCCTCTTGGCATAGTTCTCAGGTTGAGTCAGGCTGGAAGAGCAAAGCAGCCAAGACACTAGGAGACTTTTGCAGAAAGACTGAGGACTCAGGTTATGACAAAGCCAAGGGGTGAGGGTCTTTCTGCCCCTTCTCTTAAGACCCCTAAGTCCTTCCATGATGGCCCTTCATGACAGTGCCTGTCTTAGGTTGTCCCTCCTCCTTTGAGGGATCTTATCTGTCATTGACTAACCTGTCATCTTCCCAGGCCAAGCAGGGGGAAGTGAGGGAGGCAGGGGCTGTTCTCCTGCCATGAGGTAATGTTCTGTCTCCTTAGTGGCTCATGTCCCCAAGGCCTTTTCACTCAGCTTTAGCCATGGGACAAAAGGCTACAGTCCCTGCAACCAGGTGGGATTGTTCCCAACACTCAGTAACTTAAAATACATTCACAGTCTTCTATCTTTATCCTGTGATTTTATCGATACTAATTTGAAATCTCCATTATTTAAGGCAGCTAAGTGCTCTCTTTCCTTCTTTCCAACTATATGTTTGGTTGTTGCTCTCTCTTTACCAGTTTAAAGCTCAGTATCTTAAATACAGAAGAAAATAAGAGTTGGACATATCCACTCTGTCATTCTGAACAAAGTTTAAGCAAAGCTTTTTTTGCCAACTTTATCATTTTGCCTGAGTTTTGGTACTTTGATGTTTACTATTGGCATATAATTGTGTTGCATTCTGCAGAGATTATAAATATATTAGAAGGCAAACTCCTGGCAAAATGTGAGATTATGATTTTATAAGAATTTGAAAGAATCTGTTAGAAGGAACTAAGGAATACTAGAATTTAAAGATTCTAGCAAAAGAACTATGGAAAAGGAAAGAGCCAGCATCCTTGTGTGGCACTTAGTTATGCTCCAAAGGAGCAAATTTTGAGTCACGATGAGCAAGAGAAGTAAACATCAGCTGGTAAAAAAAAAAAAAAAAAAAAAAAAAACAATCACTGGCTTCCCTGATGTGGGGGGAGGATACCTGGTAAGGGACAGTACCAAGATTGCATTAGCTGGATGCAATGATAAATGTGGGAGAGGAGAGTGTACAATAAAGGCTGAGAAAGGTGTACTGTCTTCACCCTGTCTATTTAACATCATCTAACATCACCTTTCACTTTGGAGATACAGAGAAAATATATGACTTGCTAAGATTACAGAGCTTCTCAGAGACACATTTCTAGTATTACAATTCAGGTCTCCTACTTCTCAATCTAGTATAAATTTAAGGCAAAGATAACTTGTTTAAATCTGATGTGGTGCTAGAGGGTTAGATTTGGAAACATAAACACCTCAAACAAATAAAAGATATTGTGAAAAAAAACTGAAAACCACCAAAACCATGAAGTAAGGGTAAAAAAAGTTCAATAAAATCCTGGGCATTTTTGACCGTGAAGACTACTTTGATGTTTCTTTTGCAATATCAAAAACAATTTTTGACAAGTCTTTTCATGCCCTCTGTGTCCCTTCACACATTCATAGTGATATGGATTGCATTTCTGGAGTCTGATCATGCCCAGCCAGAACTAACTGCTGTGTGACTGGAGTGCCACAGAGCAGAGCCAGCAAGTGCTCTGATTGGGGAGGCAAATGCCACATTTAACAAGCAACACAGGGTGGAATTTCCACAGGAGATAATTCCTGTGGTTTAGGAGATGATAGAATAGATTCCTGGAGGTCTGTAATAAATGGGTGCTGATGAAGCCAAGGAAACTTATTGGAGGAAATGTGGTTTAAGCAGAATTAGGAGGAAGTGGAAAAACATTCCAATAGAACTGTAAGGCTGCAAAGGAATTATAAATGTCATGGAATAAAAAGATCGAGTTTGGAAATGGGGCTAATTGGGAAGGATGAGCCCAGATTGTGTAAAAATTTGAATGCTATTTTTTCAAAAATGTTTATATGTACTTAATGCATGCCAGGCTTTTTGGTGGGTACCAGGAAACCCTGGATGGTGAGATCCATGGACTTCACAGTTCAGAAAAGAAGACATTCTATTCCAAAGGAATAACATGGTAGAACATAGGTGATTATAGAGCAAATATCAGGGACCTCTGAGGATGTCACAGGCTCATCTGCCCAAACTGAAAGGAGTGTCAGGCAAGTTCATATGAAAGAAATGGTGTTTAAGCTGGACTTAAAGGGATATTAGGAGTCATTTGAGGAGGAGTGAAGCGTTCAGGTGGAGGAAGGCTTAGCAAATGCAAATGAACAGAGGCAAAAGCAAGCCATCTGGGAGGTGTTTAGTGTAACCTAATTGGCAGTGATGCAAACCAATGCTGGAGAGGAAGGAGGCAGCCAGTCATGATGCCTTTTCGCAAACACATGCACACACGCTGACTCCTTCTATGGAGTGCCACCAGAGTCACCTGGGTGAATGTCTTACTGTTCCTGCCCTGAAAGTGTTTACAACATAGCAGGTGACAGAGCAGTCATTAAACTATTTTCAAAGTCATATGCTAAGTACCATGATAGAGCTATGCACAGACAAAAGACCAGCTAAGCAAATAACTTCATGTATTTTGCTCACTATTTCTTCTCATTTATTCACCAAATATTTATTGAGCACCTTCTATTATGTTAAACACTGAGGATATTAAAGCACACGAAAATCATTTCCCATTCTTAAGAAACCCATAATCTCCTTAGTATGACATGCAAGAAAGTTAACATTTATACCCAAGCATGATAAAAATAACAACAAAGATACTTATTTGGGGCACAATGAGAAGACAGAGAAAAGTAATGTATCCAGCCTGGAGACCAGAGAAGGCTACAGGTAGAGACAAAAGGTTATTTGTTAAAAGCTGGATAGGAGATAACTCTCTGGACAAGAGCAGCCTCTGTAGGTAGATGGGCTGGTACGTATCTGCCAAAGTAATCCCTCATGTATACAGTGTTGCAAGGCATATGGAAATGCTCTGTGACATGGTTCATAACACCACTGCCCTGCATTATAGCTCAGCAGAATTTCATTTTAATAGAACCCAAATTGGTCCTCTCTGGAGAGCAGATCATATATTCAGATGGCCTCCCTGGCCATAATTTTAACATTTGCATTCATGTTTCAATCACACACTCTAATAAAACATGAACCTTTTAAAGGCAGTCAGTCATTCAAGGATCAAAGTCACCTGGCAGAGGTTGCTTTTCTGCCAAATTAAAACTTGGTTCTATATTGCTGGTCAAAGAAAGATTGTCTCTAAGATAAATATTTGGAGTTCAGGAATCATGGCCAGACTGCAAGATTTTTAAGTTATAAATGAGATTAACTGAAGAACATATATGCACAACACATATACACAGACCAGTGTGGTGATGACCAGAAGGAAGGGGCGGTGGGGGCTGAGTAGAGGTGGGCAAGGGGGTGAGGAGAATAGGGACATCTGCAGTACTGTCAACAACAATAATAAAATTTAAAAATTCCAGATGGTGGTAGGGTACTTTATTAAGCAATACAATTTCTTCAACAAATAAGTTGCAAGGAAAAATAAAGAAAGTTGAAACTATAGATTTAAATAGACTTAAATGACAATAAGTAATAATAATGTATAAATGTTACTTTACTTCAGACCCAAACAGAAAACTAAAAATAATTATTACATTTCTGAAATAGTTGGAATTGTGAATATTGAGTGGATATTTGATGTTACAGAATTGGTATTAATTGTTAAAAATAAAATAAAAGATCACGTTTGGAGCTTCACTCTCTCAGATATATCCTATTAATTTACTTGGTTAAATTAAAAATTACATGTAGAAAGGGGATCCTTAATGCACTGTTAGTGGGAATGCAGACTAGTGAAGCCACTGTAGAAACAGTATGGAATTTCTTCAAAAAACTAAAAATGAAACTGCCTTTTGACCTAGTGATTCCACTGCTGGGATTATACCCTAAGAACCCTGAAACAGCGAATCCAAAGAACCTATGCACCCCTGTGTTCATAGCAACATTATTTACAATAGCCAAGTGCTGGAAGCAGCCTAGGTGCCCAGCAGTAAATGAGGAATCAAAAAACTGTGGTATATTTACACAATGGAATACTACTCAACAGAAAGGAAGAAGGAACTCTTACATTTGCTACAGCATAGATGGAACTGGAGAGTATTATGCTAAGTGAAATAAACCAGGCAGTGAAAGACAAATACCATATGATCTCACCTGTAAGTGGAACATAATGAGCAAAAACAAACAAATGAGCAAAATAGTCCCAGAGGAAACAAGGAACAAACTGACAGACCAGAGAGAGTGGGGAGGGGAATATGGGGGGAGAGAAGGGGAAGGGTCTAATCAACAAACAGGTATAAATGACCCTTGGACATGGACAACAGGGTGGGAATTGACTGTGGGAGAGAGGAGGAGAGCAACAGAGAAAAAATGGGATAACTGTAATATAACAACAATGAAAAATAAATAAGTAGAAAGAATTTTTAATTACATAGTAAAATAATGATACTTAAAAATGCAATATTAATAGGAAAATCTCAGGATAAATTTGTGCTAAACAAATGTTAAGTCAGTAAAAATAATGCAAGTTTATAGTCAGAACTTTTGCTTTAACTTTTAGTGTCTTTGTAAAGACATTTGGGTTACAGAACAGGTAAATTAGTTTTGGCATAATTTCTTTTAGTTTTCATCTTGGATTGAGAAAAAAAAGGTAAATTCTACCTTTGTCAGAAATTTACTATAGTAATAATAGTATCACCACCTAGGATTCAGGAATTTCAGCGAGGTATCTTAACTCTATCTGACCTTGGATTCCTCAACTTTTAAAAGGAGATTTACAATAGCAACACTAATGGAAAGGCCAAACTTTCTGAGCCTCAGTTTCTCCATCTGCAATGTAAGATAGTTGTATCAATCTAGAGCGGGCTGGTAGGTAGCTTTATCTACTTTCTCAAATACATTTAAATCTGTCATAGACACGTGATAATAATGTTATTCCTAGGATGATGCTCAAAACAGTGAGTGGTACTGCCCTGACTGGGGTGGCTAAGTTCGTTGAATGTCATCCAGCAAAGTTAAAGGCTTGATTTCCAGTCAGGGCACAGGCCTGGGTTGTGAGTTAGGTCCATGTTTGGGGAACATTCAACAGGCAACCAGTTGATGTTTCTCTCCCTTTCTTTTTCTCTCCCTTCCCCTCTCTCTAAAAATAAATAAGTAAAATTATAAAAAAAAAACAATGAGTAGTATAATATTTATTCAGGTAATAAATATAGCTTAGTTTAACTTTATATCTAGTAAAGTTTAATTGGAGATGAGTGAAATTATGACCCACAAATTTTACTTTGGGGCATTTACCTGAAAAATCTGAAAGCAGAGATGCAAATAAATATTTATACAATATTAAAAAGCAATGTTCACAATAGCCAAAAGGTAGAAACAACTCAAATGCCCATTGACAAGTAAATAGATAAACAAAATGTGATATGCACATGCAATGCAATATTATTCAATCTTTAAAAAAGAATGAAATGCTCATACATGCTATAATATGGATGGACTTCTAAAACCTTATGCTAAAAGAAATTAGCATTTTTTCCTCCTTCAAAGAGGCACTTAGAATAGTCAAATTCATAGAAACAGAGATAGAATAATGATTACCAAGGACTAAGGGAAGTGGGTAGTGGGGAGATATTATTTAATGGATATATATGTTCAATTCAGGATAATGGAAATATTATAAAAATGAATAGTGTGATGATTGCATGACAATGTGCACTACTTAATGTTATTGAATTATATACTCAAAATAGTTAAAATGGTAACTTTTATGCTGGGTGCATTTTACCATAGGAGAAAAAGAAAACTCCAATTAATCAACTCCAACTCCATACAAGAAAAAGAAAAAGTCATGTTAAACCACTATAATAATATTGCACTTCTAGCTTCTTGGACAATCTGGCAAATAATGTGTGAGTTGAAATTTTGGAAAGAACGTTATTTAGCACTTCCTCACTTAGATGTCCATTTAGTTTCTCCATAGTACACATTCTTAACTATGACTAAAATATGCATGCATTGACAATATATGAATAGAAATCTAACATTAAAGTAAAAAACAAAATTAGTAAAAGAAATACAAACATTCAACAATTTGGGATTATTTGGTGTAAGGGAAAGAAGGTCTGCACATACCTCAATAGTTCCTGCATGGTAATTCTGTAGAGGATGAAAGAGAACATTTATCAGGGTTGACCTTGAGTTAACAAGAATATGCTCATTATTGTAGGGCCTCTGTATTTTCAGTAGTTAAAGAATGTTAGCATGCTACATAGTTATGAAGAAAAGAACGGTTATTAAAACAAAGGCTTAGTATGTAAATGAGTTGATTTTATTTAGAAATATGGCTTATTGGGAACTAAGTCCCATTATCTGATGATATTGAATAAGTGAGATTAAGAATGAACAAGTAGAGGTTGGCAAGTTTTCAGAGAAGTTTTAGGCAAAGAACAAAGTGATTTTAATCAACATCACTCTGTACACTATGGAATATTTTATTCATAGATTTAACAATATGTGGCAACTAATTTTGATTTAAATTGAGTTGATTTAAACTGCTAGTTGGGAAGAACCACAGTAAACAAACTTCCTCCTCAGAAAATTACATTTTTCTTGTTTTACATAGCCTTAATAACTAGGATGTGGAAGTCATTTACTAGATGTGCCAAGTACACATTTAAAATGGTGATTTATTTGATACTGTTTTTAAAGCATCATGGAAAAATTAAATAAGTGGGCTTCTGGCCAAGGTGGAGGCATAAGTAGATATGCTTTGCTTCTTCTCACTACCAAAAAGAAGAATACCAACCAATTTAAAAACAAAAAAAACAACCAGAACTATCAGAAAATCAAACTGTATGGAAGTCCAACAACCAAGTAGTTAAAGAAATATTCATCCAGACTGGTAGGAGGGGCAGAGACATATGTAGCAAGGCAACAGCTGAAAGATGGGATTTCCCACATTGTGGGGAAAAGCCAGGAGGAACAACTGGGGAGCAAGGCAGACTGCACAACCCAGGGCTCCAGCAAAAGAAACTAAAGCCTAAAAGCCTCTGGGTGTAAAACCTGTGGTGGTTGCAGCAGCGAGAATCTCCCAGCCTCACAGGAGATGCCTGTTGGAGGAGCCCATGGGATCCTAGAGCGCACACAAATTCACTGACCTGGGAATCAGCACCTGAAAGAGCACAATATGCTTGTGGGAAGCAAGAGAAGTGACTAAAAGCAGGGCAAAAGCCAAGCAATCAGAATTGTTCCCTCTCTGATCCCTCCCTCACACACAGAACCACAGCACAGCAAAGTGTGTTGCCTCCCCCTGGTGATTACCTAAGACTCCGTCCCTTGCAATGTAACAGGTGCACCAAGACAAACAAATATGGCCTAAAAGAAATAACAGATCAAAACTCCAGAAAGAGAACTAAGCGACGAGGAGATAGCCAACCTATCAGATGCAGCATTTGAAACACTGGTAATTAGGATGCTCACAGAAATTATTGAGATTGGTCACAAAACAGAGGAAGAAGTGAAGGCTATGCAAAGTGAAATGAAGTAAAATATACAGGGAACCAAGAGTGAAGGGAAGGAAACAGGGACTCAAATCAATGATTTGGAACAGGGGGAAGAAACTAACCAGAACAGAATGAAGAGGCAAGAATTCAAAAAAAATGAGGAGAGGTTGAGTGAGGAACTTTTGGGACTTTAAATGTTCCAACATCCAAATCATAGGGATGCCAGAAGGTCAAAAGGAAGAGCAAGAAATTTAAAACTTATTTGAAAAAATAATTAAGGAAAACTTCTCCAATCTGGTGAAGGAACCAGAGAAAATGTCCTGGAAGCTCAAAACTCCCAAAGAAGTTGGATGCAAGGAGAAACACACTAAGACACATCATAATTACATTACCCAAAATTAAAGATAAGGAGAAAATCTTAAATGCAGCAAGAGAAAAGGAGACAGTTACCTACAAAGGAGTTCCCATAGACTATCAGCTGATTTCTCTAAAGAAACCTTACAGGCAAGAAGGGGCTGGAAATAGGTATTCCAAGTCATGAAAGGCAAGGACCTACATCCAAGATTACTCTATCCAGCAAAGCTATCATTTAGAATGGAAGGACAGATTAAGTGCTTCCCAAATAAGGTCAAGTTCAAGGAGTTCATCACCTAGCTCTTATCATATGAAATGTTAAAGAGGCTTATCTAAGAAAAAGAAGATCAAAACTATGAGTAGTAAAATGACAACAAACTCACAGCTATCAGCAACTGAGCCTAAAAAAAACAAAAACTAAGCAAACAACTAGATCAGGAACAGAATCACAGATGGAGATCACATAGAGGGTTATCAGTGGGGAAGGTAAAGGGGGAGAATAGGGGGAAAGGTACAGGGAATAAGAAGCATAATTGGTAGGTACTAATTAGGGTAAGTTAAGAATGGTATGGGAAATGTAGAAGCCAAAGAACTTATATGTACAACCAATGGACATGAATTAAAGAGGAGGAATGCTGGAGGGAAGGAGGTGCAGGGAGAAGAGGAATAAAGGGGAGAAAAAAATGGGACAACTGTAATAGCATAATCAATCAAACATATTTAAAATTAAATAAATAACTTTTTGAAATTTTATTCATCAAATATAATTTTAGCAGATAAAAGCCATTAGAAGGGGAACCTCCAATTCAACTGGTTAATGAATAATATTTGCTGATACAACCACAAAGCAAGGACTTTTACTTATTATTGACCAATAAAGAAGGAAGCATTGCAGACTGGCTATCATTCCTAAGTAACAAAAATGTAATATTTTAAAAATCAACTTACATTTATATGACATTTTCCCATAAATATATTTATGTATGTTAGTATATATATTTTATATGCAAAACTATCATAATATGCTATATGTAAAGTAATATCTATTGACTACCACTGTAAAGACAGAAAAAAATTTAAATTCCAGTGGCTACTTTAATGAAAGCATTATAAGATATTTGAAACACTGAATAATGCTTCATGTCAACCTTCTTGTTAATTCATAGACTGTAAAAGAATGCAATGCTATCTGCATTTTTAATCTTCAGTTTTACAACTCAAACTATATTAGGTCAAAAGAGGAAAAGTTATGATGCAGAGATCTGACTAAGATAACTGGGTGGAGAAGTAGGGAGGAGCTGTAGGAGGAGGTTGCCCAGGCAATTGTGGGCAGTCTAGTAGGGGGTGGGCTGAGAAGCTGAATGCCTCCAGAGCCAATGGAAATAAAAAGAGGGCTGGCCCTCTGGGTCAGACAGAGCTCTCTGGCTCCTGAGCTGGCTCTCTCTCAGTCTCTGGCTCTGGCTTTCAGGCTCTTCTTCCTTGAGGATACCCGAATGGTCGTGCTGCAGCTGCCTGCATTTTTTTTCTAAAAAGATTATATTATATTCCATTGGTTCTGTTTCTGTGGAAAACCCTGACTACTATGCCTAATAATTTTATATCTATATGGAGAGAGAGGGAAAGAGAAAGAGAAAGAGAAAGGGGGGGGGGGGGAGAGAGAGATTATAAGGAATTGCCTCATACAATTATGGAGGCTGAGAAATCCCAAAATCTGCAAATAGCACACTAAAGGGCCAGGAAAGCCAATAATGTACTTACAGTCTGAGTCCAAAGGCCTGAGAACCAGGTAAACCAACAGTGCAAGTTCCAGCCCAAAGCCAACAAGCTCAAGAATGAAAAGGAAATAATATTTCAGTTTAAGTCTGAAGGCAAGAAAAGACCAATGTCCCAACTCAAGGCAATAAAGCACAGGAAGTTTTCAATTACTAGACAGACTATTTACCTTTGTTCTTCTATTCAAACCTTCAACCAGTTGAGTGAGGGCCACCCACATTAGGAAGGTCAACCTGTTTTACTAAATCTACTGATTCAAATGTTGATCTCATTCAAAAACACCAAATATCTGGGCACATGGTAGCATAGTTAATGAATGCATATAATTAACCCTCACACTAGGCTTATCTATTATATCCTAGTAAGTAATATTTTTTCTCATTTTACTTCCTAGATTATGTACATATATTTGTGTGTAGTTTATGTATATTTGTTTTCACAACCCCATGAATCTCACTCTTGCATTCTTAATTTACTCGTTGGTGTGTTAAGTATAATAGGCTTCAATGTCAGCCACTTTTATCATCTCTTCTCTGAGTCAATTTGAGACTTACTGTGTATCACAACGTTATTCTGAGACATCTTAGTCCAATCATACTTTTGATTTGATCTTTGTAATAATGCTGAGTTCTAACCGATCTTTATTATTCAAAAGCCTTTTTAAATATATTTTATTTATTATGCTATTACAATTGTCCCATCTTGTCCCCCTTTATTCCCCTCCAGTTCGCATCACTTCTCCCACCTGCATTCCCCCCTCCTCTTACCCTCCCTCTCTCTATTTTGTACTTACCATTTACGCTTCTTATTCCCTGTATCTTCCCCCCCATTCTTCCCCCTCCCCCTCCCTACTGATAACTCTCTTTGTGATCTCTATTTCTGTGAAAGTGTACCTGTTCTAGATGTGTGCTTAGTTTGTCTTTGTTTTTATATTTTTAGGTTTGGTTGGTGATTGTTGTGAGTTTGTTGTCATTTTACCAATCTTAGTTTTGATCTTCTTTTTCTTAGATAAGCCCCTTTAACATTTCATATAATAATGGCTTGGTGATGATGAACTCCTTTAACTTGACCTTATCTGGGAAGCACTTTATCTACCCTTCCATTCTAAATGATAGCTTTGCTGGGTAGAGTAATCTTGGATGGAGGCCCTTGCCTTTCCTAATTTTGAATACTTTTCTCCAGCCTCTCCTTGCCTGGAAGGTTTCTTTTGAGAAATCAGCTGATAGCCTTATGGGAACTCCTTTGTACATAACTGTCTCCTTTTCTCTTGCTATTTTTGATTCTCTCTTCATCTTTAATCTTGGGTGATGGAATTATGATGTGCCTTGGTGTGTGCTTCTTTGGATCTGACTTGTTCGGGACTCTCTGAGCTTCCTGAACTTCCTAGAAGTTTATTTCCTTTGCCAGATTGGGGAAGATCTCCTTCATTATTTGTTCAAGTAAGTTTTCAATTTCTTGCTCTTCCTGTTCTCTTTCTGGCACCCCTATGATTCGGATGGTGGAATGTTTAAATTTGTCCTGGAAGTTCCTAAGCCTCTCCTTTTTTTTTTTTTTTTTTTTTAATTCTCCTCTTTTCATTCTGTTCTGGTTGAATATTTATTTCTTCCTTCTACTCCAAACCATTGATTTGAGTCCTGATTTCCTTCCCATCACTGTTGGTTCCCTGTACATTTTCCTTTATTTCACTTTTCATAGCCTTCACTTTTTCCTGTATTTTGTGACCATACTCAACCAATACTGTGAGCATCCTGATCACCAGTGTTTTGAACTGTGCGTCTGATAAGTTAGCTATCTCTCCATCGCTTAGTTGTAATTTTTCTGGAGCTTTGATCTGTTCTTTCATTTGGGCCTTTTTTTGTTTTTTGGTTTTTTTTGGTCTCAGAGAGCCTGTTATGTAGTAAGGGCCAGAGCCTTAGGTATTCACCAAGGCAGAGCAATCCACATGGCTGCATCATGGTGCTGTATGTGGGGGTGTGGTTCGAGGGGGAACATTGATGCTTTCTTGGGTCTCGAGCGGCTTTCAGTCACTTCCCCTACTAGCCACAATCAAACTGGGCACTTCTGGTGCTGATTCCAGGGTCGGTGGGTTTGTGTGTGTTCTAAGACCCTGTGGGTCTCTCTAATGAACTCTCCTGTGAGGCTGAGAGTTTCTCCCACTGCCTGAACCCCCACAGTTTTTTTCAGTCACAGGTTTTGAGGCTTAACTTCTCTGCCCTCGAACCTCAGGTTGCGTGTTTGTCTCACTCCCCAGTTTTTTCTCCCATTTTATTTGCACGCAAATGTGGGGACCACTGGTCTGCCAGCCACTGCCTTGTGGTGTGTGTCCTCTCTGCTCCAGCTGCCTGTCTCCATCCTGCCTGTCTCCTGGTCTGGATGAATGTTTCTTTAACTCCTTGGTTGTCAGGCTTCCATACAGTTCTATTTTTCTGGCAGCTCTTGTTGTTTTTTGTTTCTAAATTTGTTGTTGTCCTTCTTTTGTTTGTGCAAGGAGGCATAGTGTATCTACCTATGCCTCCATCTTGGCTGGAAGTCTCAGAAACAAAGAGTTTACTGCCTATGTTTTCCTCTAAGAGTTTAATGGTTTCATGTTTTACATTTAATTCTTTAATCCACTTTGACTTTATTCTTATATATCATATAAGAATGTAGTCTAATTTCATTTTTTGCATATATTTGTCCAATTTTTCCAATGCAATTTATTGAATAGACTGTCTTTACCCCATTGTATGTTCTTGCCTCCTTTGTCATGTATTTATTGGCCATATATGTGCAGGTTTATTTCTGGGTTCTGTATTTTGTTCCCTGATCTACATAAAGACCAATCTCTATAGCAGTCAGGATAGGCTAGATCACATTGTAAGCACAACAACAAAAAAAACCTCCACAATTTTAGAAACTTATAACAATGACGGATGATTTTATGCTAATGCTATGTGCTTGTGTTGGGTTATCTTTGGGCTCTGTTCCATTATTCTCACTCCTAGACCCAAACTGATGAAGCAGCTACCAACTAATAACACTGACTATGACAGTGGAAAAATAAGAATATGTCAGATCGTGTACCACTCTCAAAACTTTGTGCTCTGTTTAATTGGCCAAAGCAACTCGCACAGACACAAATAAATCCAAGGAAGTAAAGTAGTACAATCTAATTATGTGCCATAGAAGGAGAAGTATAAATATTTGGTTAATATTAATAATAGTACTGAATACAACATACTTTCTAAATGCAAACATAACCTAAGTTTTCCAAATACAATCAGTCTTTACTTGAGATGTGCCCTGAGAGTTTTCCATTTCTAATTCTTTGTCTAAACACATATTTGCATATTCATAGATAGGAGACAGGATAACTCAAGCGCCTTAAAGATTTTTACAAAGAAAATCAGTAATGGGGATTCAGTACTTAATCCTCTTTAATGCACAGAACAGTGTATTGTGGTATTGTACAAAGAGTTCAGACTTTGGTTTTAGTATGAACTGGACTCAAGTCTCAGCTATACAACTATGTGAGTACATGTGGTTAAATTAGTTTACCTCCCTGAGCTTCATGTTCTTCACTTTCCAAATAGAAGTAATATTAGAATTGCTTTCTACATGAGTTGTAAAAACTAAAGCTTAAAGTTATTAAAAGTTTTTCAACAATTCTATTGTTAAATTGAAATTTATCATTAAAATGTGTAACAAGTTATTCAATGATTCTCTTTTTAGGTTGACGTTTACTGAGAGAGTATGCTATTTTGGTGAAGACAAGTCTTGTCTTGTTTGTTGAGCGTTCATTTCCAAAGACTCCTTAGGACAAGGTGATTGTTTTGTCATGTGTGTTTCAGAAGTCTTACCCTTTAGGAAGTAGCAAACTGTCTAGGGAGAAGAGAGTCTCTATTAGGCAGCCAAGCAACAAAGCAGAAAGGGTGTGTGTGTGTGTGTGTGTGTGTGTGTGTGTGTGTGTGTGTGTTCAACAGTAAAGGTTTACTGTGAAGTTAAATGTTTGTTTGAGAAAAGGAGTTAGAAAATAAGAAGCCCATTGGAGCTAGAGCCTTTTATTCAAGCTCTGGTATCTCTGAAAACAGATTCTCCAAGGACTAGCCATTCAGTTTGATTGCAGAGTATGCTGACGATGCTAATTTCCAAAGGAGCTTATTGAACTTGTGGGATTTAATGGGTGGGAGTCAAATGAAATGATGTTGGGCTTCATTCTGATTACTCCTGAATCCATCTAAATCTTTAAAGGCTAGGATCAAAATTCTCTTTTTCTGAATTAACTAGATATTTCAGTCGGAAAGCAATGGTTCTCTACCACTTCATAATGGTCCATAAAAATCAGTTGAAGAGCATATAAGAACACTATAAATCCAATATTCAGCCAGAAAATTTCAAGATTTTGATTTGATTGTTTGGAATCAGGCCTGGAAAGCTGTATGCAGGTAGACCATGATTTGAGAAATTTTGAACCAGTGTCTCCCTATCTTGGCTACTAATTAAAACCACCTGCCAAATTTTCAAAATATAACTCTGAACTATCTGAGGGTGAAGGCCCTGGCACAAGTGTTTTTTAAGCACCCAAGTGATTCCACTGTGTAATCAGGGTAACAACTTCTATATCTAGCCTAAAGAGTACTCTGTCGGGTGCAAGGATGCCATGCCTGTGTCCTGAAAAGTATTTGACAGAATAAGTTTCTCTTTAGTAAATATTGCATAAAATTAGAATATAATGTATCTAACATAACAGGATGAAGGTTTTTCAAGTTAGAATGTCTGTGTTGTCCTAACAATGTAAGCAAGTTAAGAAAGCAAATTTGCAGCCAAAGTTCTGGAGAAAAAAAGGGTGCAAGCCAACACTCCCTTCCTGTCAGAGCCTACCACTCTCTCAGCATTTACACATCCCTAAACCTTCCTTCCATCCTTCACCTCTGTCCCCCAGGTTCTCCAAATGGTCTTTGTGCAACCTCCTGCTCCCACCACGGCTGTGCAAGCCCACCCTTTTCCACCCTCCACAGACCATTTTTCTCTCAACCAGTCCTTGTACCCATTTTGCAAAGCTGTCTAAATTATAAATTGAACTCTTGGGAGCTCAAGACTTTTTATAGACATTCTGCTGCCATTTCATTCAAACAGCAATTTTGATTTTTCTAGCCACACATTTTCCTGAAAATGTCCCCAAAGGAGACCACCACTCTTATCCTCACCCTTTGAGTGACAATTCACAACTTATTGCTCTTTACTGAAGCTTTCAAAAAGTTATTACAGAGTTCTTATCTCTCAGTAAACTTTTCTGGTTTAAATTGAGCACCAGATGGTTCAATTTATACACCCACTACCTGAACACTGCATTAGACTGACCTCTTCTCCAAAACTTTATTTTTAAATTAACACTTATTGAGCATCTTTAAAGACCCAGGTACCATGCTAGACACTATTAACAGACATAGTGAGATTTTTATTCTTATATGATGAGTAAGGAGACTGAGGCTCAATGAGATATGATTTCTTGAGGGAAAAAGATGGAGAGGCACAATCTGAACTCATCTATTTCACAGACCCTTATATAAATTCAGTTTAAAATTATTGACTGATTAATTAATTATTAATTAATATTAATAATTAAATATTAATTATTAATTAAATATTTCAATATTAATAATATTAATATTAATAATTTAATATTAATAATTAAATATTAATTATTAATTAAATATTTCAGAAACACACAAAGGTATAACCTAATATAATGAACATTTGTGTAGTGGCTACTTTGTTTAAGAAAAGAATATTAAAAATATAGTTGAAAGCTTTGCAAATGACAATCTAATTGCATTCCCTTCATTCATCTTCCACCCTCAAAGCTGACCACAAATAGAACTGGAACTGAGATGGCCCTTCAGAGTTGTCTCCAACTGAGGCAAGGGGCTGAGCTCCTTGGACCAGCCATTGGATATGGGCTGACTACAGAATAAGGGCACATAACTTGGGTGAAGCATCTCCCATTGTCCAAAAATTCAGCTGTGAGTTGTCAAAAGGCAATGCTTCTGATAGCTGGGAAAATAGTGCCCTGTCTTAAATGGGGGATCTAAGAGACAAGTTATAGTATCAGTATAGATGCTGATACAAATATTTGCTACACTGTTGATTTGTTTACAACTAGGTTCATCAAATTATTTGAGTTTAATGTAGATTGAATTGTTGGCCCGATTTCTTGTAGTTCTGTCATTTTCTATATCTACTATCAAGGTTATGAAAACTTTATCACATAAACTGTGATGCTGTCCTTTCTTTTTTCCTATTCTATTATTTTTTCTTTAAATTGTTGGAAAAACTCATTGGTAAAACTGAATTGTTATTTTAATTATTTCTAGTTTGCTAGATATTTAACTTAAGATTTAATTGTTATAATGTTTTTTTTAAGAAAAAACTATAATTTTATTTTTCTTCTTGAGTTTGTTTTGGTAATATTTTTCCCTAGGAAATTGTTTTATTTGCATAGGTATTCTCATGTGTTGGTACAAATTGTTCATATTCTCTAATCTCTTTGAATCACTAAACTATACTCATGTCCCCTCTTCATTTTTATTATTATAAACATGCTTTTTCTAAAGTTAAACATTCATCCTATATTTATTAGAATAAAATAAGTGATGCTAAATTATAAACAACCTTCAATCTCAGTAACTTAACCCATCAAAAATTCATTTCTTGTTAATACAGAGACTACTTCAGGTAGCTGTTCTCAATAGCCCAAGCTGCTATGGCGACTTCATGAAGCATCAAGTATATAATGGTTTGTACAAGTTGCTTTTCAGTACTATAGCCCTGAAGTGATTGATACATTTCACTTTCATTCACATTTCTTTTCCCAGAAGTAATCATATGGTCCTTCTAAAACACACACAAAAAATGAGAAGGTGTTTTATCCTTCTCCCTCTCCTCCTCCTCCTCCTCATCTTTCTTATTCTTCTCCTTCTCCTCCTTCTCCTTCTTCTCCTTCTTGATTCCAGAGAGAGAAGAAAGGGAGAGAGCAAGGCAGAGAAACATTAATGTGAGGAAGAAATATCAATCATTTACCTCTTGCATGTTTTCCAACTGGAGACCGAACCTGCAACCCAAGTATGTACCCTGACTGGAATCAAAACCTCAACCTTTTGTTTGTGGGATGAAGCCCAACCAACTGAGCCACACTGGCTGGGGCATGTTTCTTCTTTTTAGGACATTCCCCCTTGCCATGCCTTCCCATTTGTCTCATCTGGGGCTTTTTCTTACTAGTAATTTCTCTGGCATGCTACATTTTTCCTTTCTATTTTTAAAATTATTTAATATATTTATTGATTATAGAGAAAGAGAAGGGGGGGAGGAGAGAGAGAAAAACATTGACTAATTTCCTCCCAAACATGCCCCAACTGGGAATCAAACCTACTACTTATCTATATGCCCTAACTGGGAATTGAACCCCGAGTCTTTTGGTGTGCAGGAAGACACTCCAACCAACTGAGTCACACCAGTCAGGGCTAAATTTTTCCTTTCCTTCCCGGCAGTTTTCCTCTGCTGATAAACATGCCTGAGCCTCTAAATCAGGGGTGTCAAACTCATTTTCACCAGGGGCCACATCAGCCTCATGGTTGCCTTCAAAGGGCCGAATGTAACTTTAGGACTGTATAAGAGTAACTACTCCATAACTGTTAAGCTAGAGCTCGGTGCTGCCACCAGGTGGAAACAAGGTGTCAGGCTGGATAAAACAAGGTAGAGGGCCAGATTTGACCTATGGGCCTTGTGTTTGCCAACTGTGCTCCAAATCTTAAAAGAAAATAAAAAACCAACCCTAAATGCCTCATCCACTCAACAGATTTCTCAGTTTCGTAATACTAGCAGCCACTTATATACTCATTCCACCTATGGTTTGCCTTCTTAAAGGACTAGGGAGGACCCATTCCCAGTGTTCTGCCATTGGGTGGGGAGAGGAATGTAGAGTGTTCATGCCTTTTATCCACTGTTGTCACTAAAGTGAAGGATTGGTCCAGAAATTAAGTCAAGTCATACCAGGAGGAACTCCAATAGCATATTTCAAGTTTGAAAAGGTCATTTTAAAGTAAAGGCAAATTCAAAGCCCAGGAGGTCCTGGGGGTTGAGCTCGAGGGGAAAACCCCAGTACAGTAATTCTGGAGCCAGCAAGGAGCTGCTACTACTGCCCCTGGCCAGTCCCTGGTTTCTGGGATTTCAGGTGCGTATCCCAGATAATTATAGGTAAAACAGAAAACAGACAAGTAAGGGAATATTGGAATTTAAACTTTCAGCTTTTTTCTAACTGTTCCTATTTTTCTGCTATTGCAGACTCAAACCTAAGGTCCTGACGACTCTGAACTCACATGCGCATGTATTAGCTGACACACCTGAGAAGCATGAAGGTGGCTAAAGCTTCATCCTGAAGGTCAATGACATGGAAATTTGATTTTTTTATTAATTTTTTAATTTAGATCTTCTCTCTAGAATCAAGACAAATTTCCCTTCACCTTCTCAGGCGCCTAATCATCCTTTTGTGAAGTTCTATTCCTTCTCGCCGTGGGAAGACATGGATGAAAAGGACTCACAAGTGTTAACATCACTGACGAAGGTAATATCTGAGAAGCGGAGGAATGCCAGTGGTCTGACGCCATCACTGAAAACTAGTATCTTATAAAGAGCCCTGAAAATAAATACATTTTTAAGTTTCAATTTAAAACAAACACATACAAATAATAGCATCCACATTTTACTCTGGGTAATTTGTTATATAGGTATAATTTCAGTTCCCAAAGGCTGGCTCAGTCTAGGAAAAACAACTGAATTTACATATCTTCTCTCTCTTTTTGTGTTCAAGAGATCATCTCTATCTTTTCCCCACTCAAAATTTTCAACAAGCTACTGTTCTTCTAAACATGCTTGGCTGTCAGCAGTGAGCTTTGATTTCTGTGGTGTTGATCTTCAGCTCAGACATGGGTTTCTCTTTGAAAAACAAAAGTATGTACTAATGCATCTTAGCTGCCAGGGCTTCTGCTCATTTTCTCTGAAAGCACACATTCGCTTATCTGCAGGCCTTGTTATTCAAAAATGCATGAGAGGCAACCACACGTTAGTGTTTCTCTCCCTCTATTTCTCCCTCCTTTCCCTTCTCTCTAAAAATAAAAATAAATATAAAACCTTTTAAAAATGCATAATCTCTTCCTACATTACCAAAAACCCATTTGGAGAAAAACAGACACCTTTAAACTTTCTAGTTTTCTGCCAGTGCCACACAGCTTTGTCCACTGATAGTAACCAAGAATTTGGGGGGCTCCAGAGGCCCAAGTATGTTTGTGTCATTGACAGAAGGGCTCCTCTAGGCACCTGCTGCCAGGTGTGCTCATTGCGCCTTTGTGAAGTGTCCCGATAACAATGGTGTTTCAACATTCATTTCAGTGAGAAGCCAAGAGTACCTCGGTGATTCATGTTGCCTCACAAAAGTTGGCAAAATGAGATGGTCTGCATTGGAAAGCACGGTGCTTCCAGAGGGAAAATTATAGGAGTGTGGGCAGGTATAGAAAAGAATTGCCAAAAATGCTAGAAATTTCTCTCTTGTTTTCTACCTCCATTATACCTTACCTTATTCCATTTTCTAAAATCTATCTATCTACTGTACATAGTTGTTAAGGGATCCAGACCCTTAATTAAACATTTTTGAGCCGTCCCTCCCTCCCTACAACAAGAGATAAACTGTTTAAAAATCTTTTTTGTGTATATGCCCTTAATCCCGCCAGCTTTCTGGACCCAGCAATCTGTATAGGTTTCTCTCCCACTTTTACTCATTTTTACCTACCTAATATTTCTTATTCTTACCATTGAGCAAATGTCTTCTTCCATGACCAAATCGAAAGATAACCTCTGCTGACCCCTATTTTATTTAAGGCTGTGGGTGTATGTGTGTTTGTGAGTTATGAGGATTTAAGAATGTATAGCAAAATCTTTATTCCCAGACTGTTTCTGAGTTCACTAAGGAGCAATTATATAAACTCATTCTTAGGATAAAAGGGCCATTATCATGAGAAAATTGACATTCAAGCATTTTAAGCGATGTGTAACTATTTATGGTTAAAGCCATAATGTGAATTTAAGTTTGCTGATCACAAAATATTTGCTCTTTCCAGTTCTGAATAAGAAATATCTAAAGCTGCCCTGGATGGTGTGGCTCAGTGGATTGAGTATCAGCTTGTGAACTAAGGGGTTGCAGGTTCCATTCCCAGTCTGGGCTGCAGGCCAGGTCCCCAGGAGGGGGCGAGTAAGAGGCAACCACACATCAATGTTTCTCTCTCTCTCTCTTTCTCCCTCCCTTCTGCTCTCTAAAAATAAATAAATAAATTTTTAAAAAAGAAATATCTAAAGCCGTAGAAATACACTTGATGGAATCCCTACTTAAACTATTACAAACTCAAGTAGCTGAGAACATTCCCAATTGTTCTAATTTCTCCGATAACATAATTGAACTGGTTCTAATTTCTCCGATAACATAATTGAAGGTCAGGGGTTTGCCAGGTGATAATGCTATGTCAGACATCAGTGCAAGAAAGAAATAGGAGGAGCTTTATGTTGTCTGGAATTAAACCAGTTAGCTTTCTTGAAATAATTTCCAAATAATTGCACCAAATCATTTATTATTCAATATTTTTGTGCCTACATTAGCTAGAGCTCAGTATACAGCAGTCAAAAAGACAGGTATGTAGTAGACTAAGTAACAGCCTTCCAAAGATTCTATGATCTCATCCCTTGTGAATATGTCACATTTTATGGAAAAGAGACTTTACAGATATGATTAAGGTTAAGGACCTGAAAATGAGAGTACTCTTTTGGGGCTGCATTAACAAGATACCACAGACTTGGTGGCTTAAATGAGGGAAATTCATTTTCTCACAATTCTGAAAGCTGGAAATTCAAGGTCAAGTTGCCATCAGGGTTGGTTTCTGGTAAAACTTCTCTTTCTGGCTTGTAAATAGTTACCTTCTCACTGTGTCTTCATATTCCTCTTTATTCTCCATGTACATAGAGAGAGAGAGATCTGGTGTCTCTTCTTTTTCTTATATAAATACAAGTCCCATCAAATTAGTATCCCACCCTTACGGCCTCATTTGCCCTCCTTAAAGGCCCTTCCTAACTCCAAATGCAGTCACATTTGGAGTTAGACCTTCAACATATGAACTGGTAGGGAGGGGGCCGCAAATCAGTCTCTAAGAAACAGTAACCTGAATTATCCAGGTGTGCCTAATCCAATCATATGAGCACTTAAAAGCAAAGACTCTTCTATGACTAAAGTCAGAGAAATAGGTTGCAAAAAGAGCTCAGAGAGATTTGAAGTATCAGGGGGACTCAACCTGATATGCTGGCTTTTGTAGATGGAAGGGGACCCAAGCCAGAGAATGCAGGTGGTTTTTAGAAGATAAGAATGTCCTTGGCTGACAGCCAGCAAGTAAACAAAAACTCAGTCCTACAACCGCATGGAATTGAATTCTGCCAACAATTCTCATAAGCCTGGAAGCACATTTTCTCTTAGAGCCTCCAGAAAGGAATAAGGCTCTGTAGACATCTCGATTTCAGCTTTTGAAACTTAAGCAGGGAAACTGACCAAACCCACTGGATTTCTAAAAAACAGAATTCTGAGATAATAAATTTGTATTGTTATCAACTGCAAAGCTTATGGCACCTTGTTGTAGCATCAATAGAAAACTAATGTAGATTTGATTCTCTTCTTTCCTAAAGCTTATACACTAGTGGGCCAAATAACAATGGAGCAAGCTAATAAAATAATTGTTAAGTGTAAAATAATTGCTATGTGAGAAATAAGCAAACAGATGAAACAAAGAATCACATAGGGGACTTATGAATTAAGAGTTGTTTTGGTAAAGTGGTATTTAAGCTGAACAAAAGGAAGAGAAGGATCTGGCTACTCAAAGAACTGGAACAAGAGCATCCCAAGCAGAAAGAATGGGAGTGGACAGGCCTTTCTGTGGGACACAGCTCAGGGTATTCAAGAAACTGAAAGATGTCCAATAAGGCTGAACATAGCAAAGGGCAGAATTTAGAAAAATGGAGTTGTAACATAGGCTGAGTCGAGAGCTTAATGGTTTACGAAATGCAATTAGAAATTTGGATTTTATTCTGAAAACCATAGGAAATCTTGTAAGCTATTAAGGAGAAGAGTGTTCTGAGGATGAAATTTTGAAATAAAAAAATGGGCATTAATAAAAAAGCAGAGAAATTTAATAAATGTCTTTAGATTAGTTAATAGTAATGTACTAATCTTTTAGTGTTGATAATTGTGCCATTATGTAAGGTGTTAACTTTAGAAGATGCTGGGTGATTATTGGAATTCTCTGTAATAGCTTCGTAACTCTTCCACAACTCTAAAATTATTTCAAAATAAAAAATTAGAAAGAAAAAAATGTCATGACCCACTTTCTAATTTAGGAAGATCATTCTTACTTCTCAGTTGGAGTATGGGTTGTTAAGGCAGAAGAATGAGAGGTACAAGCCAGGAAACTAATTCAGTAATCCAAGTGAGAGGCAGTGGAACAGAACTTGCTAAGGGGCAAGGTCAAAATCTGTTTTTGAAGTAGACTCTCCAGGACTTGATGAAGAATGAGGTATGAGTATATGCATGTGCATGTGTGCCTGTGTTCATTGTTGGGATGACCAGTGAAGGAATGGAAGAAATTAAATTCTAGGTTTCTGGCCTGAGAAATTAGGTAGTGGCCTCATTTACTAATTGGAAGATTGAAGAGTAGGGGGAGAAAGGAATCTGGGTTATTAAGGTCCATTGGCCTCTAAATAAAGATATCAAGGGTGCTGCAACTAAAAGGTACAATCTGAGCAGGAGATGTGTTAGGTGGCTGAGAGCAGAAACAGGATTTTTAAATGTCACTCCCCTGTGATAAAAGGCATCTATTCATATAAATGACCAAGAGAGTTAACATCCAGGGAAAAACATAATAAAGTCAAACCAAGTGCATTCGTGTCAGGAGAATGCTTTTAAATTTCTGTTATGGCTTTCTTCTTTTTTGGTAAAGTCTTTATCAGAAATGCCAATTTACTAGAGCCGTACTAGGCAGAACCAAGAAAAGAAATAAAAGTATCTGTTTATGCTTGAGCCAGAGTAAAATGAGGAGAGTAATGGCAGGTGAGGCAAGATATGGACCATCTGTGGAAAGGACTTTGGACACAGAAATGTGGTCAGTATTTTGAACTAGAGACTTCTCTTATCAGAGAGAGAGGAAGGAAAAGAGAGAGAGAGAGGTGGTATATATGGAATATATAACCTACATAAATAACTATATATATATATGCATAAAACAAGCCAACTTTTCTTCATATCAGACATTCTAACACAGAAGTAGTATCTGAAAATCACTGCTGAGTTTCTATGAGAAAATCCACAACGGAAATTCTGGGCAGAACGTAACATGTAAGAAAGTTTATATTATTCCCCTAAATCAAGGTTTAAAATTGAATGCTTCTTAATGAAGCATGGATGAGATCTTAATGAAGATGATAACCATATGAGAGGATGGAAAGATGTCCCCACTTAATAGAAATGTAGCGTGTCTGAGCTAAGAGTAAAAGAGAATTCTCCTCATTTGTTAGAATTATTTCATAGAGCATTCATTTTATTGGTCTCTAGTCCAGACCTATAGATCTCATTGCCCGTCTTTCTCCTTGTAAACAACGTGTAAATTGAAGTTTTAATAAGAGCCTGTTTCAGAGGTCAGAGACAAAATTTGGACCACCATCTTCATGTGGCTTGGATTATGTCAAAAAAAAAAAAAAAAGAGGGCCCAACTTTCTTGGGTAGTTTGTTCAATTGATATAGTCAAAACAATCGTTTTCTAATGGAAATTTTTCTAATAAATTTATATTTATTCAGTTTGATTTGGAAGCTTGAAGATAGGATGTTCTTTACTACACAAGTTCCTTAGTTTTTATTTAAATCTATTGAAAAAATTGGTCAAGAAATGTTACATTACAACACCTGACCCTGTCATTAAGAGTTTGACCCTGATTTTTCCAGTGCTCTCTTCCTATGGAGCACTATGCTCCATTGTGAGAAAGCCAGAGATGTCTGCGTGTTCTGCTCTCACCAGTTTCTACCACTGTTGCTGTCTCCTATTTCCCCTGAGCTGTCTAGCTTTCCAGATGATCTAGCAGTGTGCCCAACTCCAGGCATCAATTCGTTCGCTGTTGACCTCGGCTGCATGGGCAGATAATACTGCCCAGACATAGACTGCCTTTCACAAGGTAGTTAACTTCAGTATTGCTATCCAAACGGGGAACAAAGGGAAAGAGAAAAAGCTCTTTACTAACTAGAAAGTTGTTGGCGCTACCAGCTGAGTCTATTGAGAGGACCAAGTCGACCTTCAAGGAAAGAGCGAAGATATCCCATGAAGCAATTGTACAAACCTCTAAGCGGAACTCCCTTTTTAAGTGGATCACCTGGTGGTTGACATCACTTCCTTTCTTAAAAGCATTACCATTTTCTGTGTTTTAACTCGGTTATCTTTTTGCAAGCTGAACCCCCTGCTGAACTCTTCAGACATACACTATTCACCCCAGCATACCCTCTCTGGAGTGGGTAAGTGGCAAATAAAAAGGTTTTCTCCATCAAGTCGTTTGAGGAGGGCAGGTGGCAGGGTACCAATGATGTTTTTGCTCTCCATGCTGCTTAGTGTCTCCAAGATCAAACACAAAGATCATGGGAGGAACAGGTGATCAGCGGGCGACAACAGATGACTGTACTGGTTCCAGATGAGTTGTGCGACTCAGACAAAATGGATGGCCCCGTTTAAAATGACTTCAGAAGTATCAAAGAAGGTCTCTATAGTTACCGTATGTGCCTTCAGACTCGAATATGATTTTCTAGTCCAGCTGCTGCTATTGCAGAGTGCGAAGGAAATGTGAAAGAACGATTTCTTATCATTCAGAATTCTTCCCCATATGCTTTTTCCAAAGAGAAATACAAACTTCATATGTGAGTTTTGGAATGAGGTTGAGACAGTATACCCTCTTCACAGAAATGGTTGTAGGGTACAAGTAAATAGGCATGCTGTGGCCAGAAGTTTTCACCGAGAAAAAATACCAGATAATTACTCATTAGGGACATTATATAAAACACATTATATAGTTTTAGTTGTTACATTTATTAAAAAAGTTTAATTGTTCATATTGAATTGTCAACTCCCTTTATTCTGTAACAGAAAGACAAACAGCTCTCTGCACATATATCAAACTTCTATAATGGTCAAAATAAAATAAAATTTCTCCCAAAATTTTATATGACAAATATGTTTTTATTTGTTTTTTTTTAATATCGGTGTTTTACATTAATATCTTAAAAGCTCAAGCAGTACAAGGAGCACCATATGAAACATCTATCTCCTTCCCACTCTACATCCCCAGTGTCCTCATTCTCTCTCTCAAAAATAGCCACTATTCCTGATTTCATGTATTCTTCCAGACATAGTCTGCACATTTATGAATATATTTAATGGATATATATATAATTTTCTATTTTTTACACAACTAAGGACCTACCATCATTGTTGTTTTGTACCTTGGTTTTTCAATTTAACTATTTCTCATAAATATTTACATAAAGATATATGTATACATATGTATATGTATGTATACATATTTATATTTAACTCATTTTTAATGGCTACATATCATTCCATAATATAAAACCTCCAACATTTACTTATTTTTTCTCTATTTATTGGTATTTAGATTGTTTTCATTTTTGGTTATTATAAACAATGCAACAATTAATATTCTTACACAGATGTGTAAGATAAATTTCTTGAATGGAAAAATTGTAAAAGCTGTGCATTTTTTGACAGATATTGCTGATTGCCTCCCGACCTTGGTACCAATCTAAACAATCACTGATAATGTATGTTACCTATGTCCCCACATAGTTGTCAATGTAATATATATTTGAACCTAATTTACTTTGTTCATTTGAGAGATGGAAAGAATGCTAACTTTAAGCATGTTTTTCATTAATTAGAAATGAGGCTGAGTTGTCTTCATGCATTTAAATGTCTTCTTTTGTGAATTGCCATCATTTTCTCATTGATTTGAAATGCCACCTATATATTATATTGGCACACATGAAATAGCTATTTCCATGAGTCAGACAGGGTTAGAATCACCAATTTCATATAAGGAACCAGGTAGACAGACAGACAGACAGGATAAATGGATAGTTACACAGGAGAATGGATGATACATACTTGTATCAAAATTTATTTAATATTACAAAAATAAAAAGATATTTCTTAATTCTGCTTTTTAAGAAATGTATTTGCATTTCTAGATTTCTATATGAACAATTAAAAGTGTTATCTTTTTCTAAAACCTAAACATTTGTGTTTTTTAAATGTGTATTAAGTTACATTTAAAGTTGAATTTAGAGATAATATCTTTATTCTCTTCAATTTTCCTATCTTCCTCTTCTGGAGGAAGATTGAAAAATTCAATCTTTTAAAAATATGAAATCCTTAATGTTTCTCAGTAGATATGGCAAGTTTTCCTTTTCCTTTCATGTAGCTCTTGTATATTTTTGTTAATTGTCTTTCTAGGTATTTTATAAATATTATGACTATTAAAATGAGATTTTTTTCTTCAATTATATTTTCTAATTTGGGTGTTAAGAAAAAAATTAATTCTGAGTGTTAACTTTAATAGATAGTTAAATTCTTTACAATAATAATTATGGTTAATTTCATTAAGTTCTCAAATATAAAATCATGCCATCTTATATAATCATAATATTGACTCTGTCTCTTGCATTTTTATACCTCTTTTTCCTCCTTATATCTAGTTACATCAGCTAGTATTTATAAAACCAATATTTTGTTGTTAAGCAAGATTCTGGTTTCCAGTTTGAAGTATATGTGTATTGAGCAAGTATTCATTCATGTCTATGAACATTTTAGTAAGAGATTTTATATAATATGCTTGTTAAATTTTATTAAATACTATTTTGGAATACCTTTCACACACAGTGAAAGAATTATATGATTTTTTATTTTGATCTCTATTAACAAAAAAATTTATCAATAGATATACTAAAATTGAACCATCCTTGAATTCCTCACATAAATGCTATTAACTGTGGTATATAGCCTTCGTTCATGTGTTGTTCAATTCCATTTACTAATGGAATGTTTTATATCAAATATTTTACCAATATTTGTAAGTGAGATTGGTTTGTAGCCTTATGGTATAATATTATTATTGCAATAATGGTCTTAGAAAAAGGAAATCAGAAATTTTCTCAATCCTCTGGAATAATTTATGCAACATATCAGCATTTTCACCTCTAAATATTAGCAAAATTTATCCATAAAGTTATCTAGGTCTGGTAAGAATGTTTGGCAAAATTTCTTTATCTCTTCTAAGATACTCAATATGTTTTATTTCCTTTAAAATATTTTATTTTAATCATTTCTTCTATCTAATGTTATTCTAGTTTATATTTTCCCAGTTTTAAAAAATAGACCATTAGTAAAATAATAGAATGCCACTTGAACATATTTTGATGAGCTCAAGTTCCATCTCAACAAACAAGTGCTGGCGAGGATGTGGAGAAAAGGAAACCCTAGTGCACTGTTGGTGGGAATGTAGACTGCTGCAGCCACCATGGAAAACAGTATGAAGTTTCCTCGAAACATTAAAAATGGGGACTTCTGGACAAGATGGAGGCATAGGTAGACACACTGTGCCTCCACACACAATCAAAATTAAGAACAACAAAAATTTAGAAACAAAAAAAAGAACAACCAGATCTGACAGAAAAATTGAACTGTAAGGAAGTCTGACAACCATTCATCCAGACCAGTAAGAGGGGCAGAGTCGGTGGCCAGCAGAGAGAGGTTCACAGGAAGAAATAGCGGTGGCTGGGAGACCCTGGGCGTGGGGTGGCAACGGGCAGACCCAGTGAGGTATGCAAGGTGGCTGGCTGACCACAGACACACATTCATGTGCAGATAAACCAGGCAAAAAAGGCAAAAATGGGGAGCAAGACAGACCTCACAACCCAGGGCCCCAGCGCAGGGAAATAAAACCTGAAGGCACCAATTGAAAACACTTGTGGGGGTTGAGGTGCTGGGAGAGACTCCCAGCCTCACAGGAGAGTTTGTTGAAGAGACCCAGGAGTTCTAGAATGTACACAAACCCACCCACCTGGGAACCAGCAGCAGAAGGGCCCAATTTGCTTTTGAGAAGCAGCAGAAGGGACTGAAATCAGAACAAGTGTCATTGTTCCCTCTCAGACCCCTTTCCCACATACAATGTCACAACCAAGAGACTGGGTTGCCCCACCCTGGTGAACACCTAAGGTTCTACCCCTCATACATAACAGGCATGACAAGACTCCCCCCGCAAAAAAATGGCTCAAATGAAAGAACACAACAAAGCCCCAGAGCCAATACATCTAAGCAAACAAGAGATAGCCAATTTATCAAATGCACAGTTCAAAGCACTGGTGATCAGGATGCTCACAGAACTGGTTGATTTTGGTTGCAAATTAGATGAAAAAATGAAGGCTACAACAAGTGAAATGAAGGAAAATGCACAGGGAACCAACAGTAGTGGGAGGAAAACTGGGACTTGACTCAATGGAGTGGACCAGAAGGAAGAAAGAAACAACCAAACAGAAAAGAATGAAGAAACAAGAATTCAAAAAAATGAGAAGGGGCTTAGGAACCTCCAGGGCATCTTTAAATGTTCCAACATCCAAATTATAGGGGTACCAGAAGGGGAAGAGGAAGAGCAACCAGTGGAAAACTTATTTGAACAAATAATGAAGGAGAACTTCCCCAATCTGGCAAAGGAATTAAACTTCCAGAAAGTCCAGGAACCTCAGAGAGTCCCAAAGAAGTTGGACCCAAGGAGGAACACACCAAGGCACATCATAATTACATTACCCAAGATTAAAATGAGGAAGAGACTTCTAGAAGCAGCAAGAGATAAGGGCACAGTCACCTACAAAGGAGTTCCCATCAGACTGTCAGCTGATTTCTCAAAAGAGACCTTGCAGGCAAGAAGGGGCTGGAAAGAAGTATTCCAAGTCATAAAAGGCAAGGACCTACACCCAAGATTGCTATATTCAACAAAACTTTCATTTAGAATGGAAGAGAAGACAAAGCGCTTCTCAGATAAGGCCAAGTTAAAGGAGTTAATCATCACCAAGCCCTTATTATATGAAATGTTAAACGGACTTATCTAAGAAAAAGAAGATAAAAATATGACAGTAAAAAGACAGCAAACTCACAGTTATTAACAACCACACCTAAGCCCTGGCTGGTGTAGCTCAGTGGATTGAGCGTGGGCCTGTGAACCAGAGTATCACGGTTCGATTCCCAGTCAGGGCACATGCCTGGGTTGCAGGACAGTTCCCAGCAGGGGACGCACGAGAGGCAACCATACATTGATATTTCTCGCCCTCTCTCCTTCCCTTCCCCTCTATAGATAAATAAATAAAATCTTTAAAAAATCAATAAAATTTTTTTAAAAAAGAACAACCACACATAAAACAAAAGCAAACTAAGCAAACAGCTAGAACAGGAACAGAAACACAGAAATGGAGAGCACATGGAGGTTTAGCAACAGGGGAGTGAGAGGAGGAGAGAGGGGGAAAAGGTACAGAGAACAAGTAGCATAGATGGTAGGTAGAAAATAGACAGGGGAAGGGCAAGAATAGTGTGGGAAATGTAGAAGCTAAAGAACTTATGACACATGGACATGAACTAAAGGGGGGAATGTGGGTGGGAGAGCATGTGCAGGGTGGAGGGGAATGAAGGGGGGAGAAATGGGACAACTGTAATAGCATAATCAATAAAATATATTTAAAAAGAAAAAAAGCATTAAAAATGGAACTCCTTTTGACCCAACAATCCTACCTTTGAGAATATATCCTAAGAATTCCAAAACACCAAATCAAAAGAACATATGCACCCCTATGTTCATACAGCATTATTTATAATAGCCAAGCTCTGGAAACAGTCCAAATGCCCATCAGTAGATAAGTGGATTAAAAACAAAGCTGTGGTACATTTATGTAATGGAATACTATGCAACAGTAAAAAAGAAGGAACTCTTACCATTTGAAACAGAATGGATGGACCTGGAGATTATTATGCTAAGTGAAGTAAGTCAATCAGAGAAAGATAAATACTGTATGATCTCACTTATATGTGGAATCTAATCATCAAAATGAACTGATGAACAAAATAGAAACAGAGGCATGGATAAATGGAACAGACTGACGGCTGTCAGAGGGAGACTGGATGAAAGAAGGTGAAGAGATTAGCCAAAGAACATATATGCATAACCCGTAGACATAAACAACTACGTGGTGATAGCCAGAGAAAAGGTGGCATTCAAGGACTGGATGGAGGTGGACAAAGGGGAGGAATTGGGGACATCTGTAATAGTGTAAACAATAAAAAATAAAGCTAAAAAAGAAGGGTTTAAATTAATAATCAATTATCTGCATAATATTTGTGTTTATCTTTATGACTTTTGTAATTTCTATATGTAGCAATGGGCAAAATCTAGAGACAAAATGTATGGTTTCATGTGTACATGTATCGTGCATGTGTGGGGGAGCTCTGATAATATTTCTATCTATAAATAGTTTCAATTCACTATTTTATAGTTACATGAAATCTTATAGTTAATACACGTTGTGGCAAAGGTAGGTTTACAGTTGTGAGTACATGAAACAGAGTTTATTCTTCTATTATTATTTATTACTTATTGTATTATTTTTCATATGAATAACTGTAAACCTACTTTTGCCCAACCCTGTTATGTACATGTAAAATTGTTTTTATCACAACTTTATTACCTTATAAATTAAAGAAATTCTGAAAGGTAGGTAATTTGCCCAAATTTTTAGCTTAGCAATAACCCACAACCTTCAGACCAACTAATTTGCCCAAATTTTCAAAGCTAATGCAGTGGTACGCTAAGACAAAAGACCATCCTTCAGAATTCTAAGGTTATTTGCACTCTATTTCCCTTCCTTTCCTCAAAAATCATGAAAAATTGTAGAATGACTACTTTTAGTTTTATAATTTGTAGTTTAAATGTATATGTTTTAAACAGTGTAGTAATTGTTTAAGTAAGAAAACACTCTCTTAAGCCAAAAGATTTTTTTATTTTTTTCAATAAATATATCAGCATAGGTAACTACATTTAGTAAATAATATTTGTAAACTGTGCTTATGATTTGTAATGCATAATTCTTGTTTCTGCAATATGCAAAGGAAATGCTTATTAACAACCAAAGGAATGGTGTATGAAACTATAAATAAATGACAAAAGAGAATGGCATCTTAAATTTGCTGTTCATTCAAAAGAACAATTAATGAGGATTGAGAGTGGTTCTGGCAGATTCATAGAGAAGGTAGGAGATGTCTCTAAACATAATAGGAAAAATTTTTTAATTTGGAGGGTTTTTTTTTTTTTTTTTTTGGTTTTCAAAGTGGGAATTGATGCCAAAATGACATTTAAATGGTATAAAGAGTAATTTTTTCTTAAATTATTTGAAATATAAGAAAATAAAAGTATACATTGGAGAGTGCCATTTGTATGATTATGTTTAACAGAACAGAAATAGAGTTGTATGTATTTGGACAACTAGGACCATTTCCCTTTTTAGCCATTGTATCCAATATAAGCGGTTAGGATTGGGTTAGCTAAATTATCTATACATAAGGGTTTTGGGGGTACAGAAAGCCCAGAATTCCATGAGAATTGAGCATGAGCTACCCAAGCCTAGCATAACTTGAGATATTCATTAAAAAGTTTTTAATGTGCCAACCTTCACCAACACCTTTCTTGGTAACCACCCCAATCTTATGATGGCTAGAAAATGTTGGGGGAGGGGAGAAAAGACAAACTAAGACTCTAATACTATATTTTCCAGGTCCTTAATACTTTCAATATTCTAAATATAACAGGGCAAGATGTCTCCATAACTCATACCAAACATCAGGCATCAGGATGACCAAAATGAGTCATATAAGAGAAATAAATCTTCTTCTCTTTCTTCCTTTCACCTATATTCATCTAGGACTGTACAAGACACTAAAAGAGGAGGTCATTGCCAGGGATAATATCACATTGTTAGCTGTAAAAGGCTGACAATTAGAGATTATTTTACTTTAAGAAACTTCAGGCAATAAAGAAAAACTGCTTGAACTTTTTCTGCCTTTCCATTATTAACCATGTTTTAATTAATGTAAATTTCTTGTTGAACATTATTAGTCCTCAAGAGTATAAACTTTCTTGATTATGCCAAGTTTACTTTTTCTATAGCAAACAATGCAATTCCTCTTGCCATGACTTGCACTAAATCCTAGTAAGGGGAAAAGGTCATAAGGTCATAAGTGACTACAAAAGTCACTGCATTCTTTCAGACCTACATCTCACCTGCCAGATGAACTTGAAGATTCATGACTTCTGGTTGCTGAACTGCACCTGAAACTCAGGAAGTTGCTTTTTTACTTATATCTCTTTCTGAGTTGGGAATTTTCCCAAGAAATGTAAGTTTTATTTAGGGAGAAGCAAAGATGGAATAGTCTTTTGAGATAAATAAATAATTACCATCAGTGGGGTATAGAGGCATTCAGAATTGCATAATGAAATGAGCATACATAATTTTGAAAATAGCTCCACATGTTATCACTAGTTTTATGACCTCATTCCCTGACAGCAAAAAGTAACCTTCTCCCATTATCTGTACTCCTTTTATTATGGTATAGCAACTACATTCCACTCAGACCAGCATGAGTTTGGAAAGAAATTCCTCTTTATTTTATCTCTAGAAGTCCAGATACAAGTGTGTGTGGTAGGAAAAACAAAAAACAAACAAACAAAAAACCCTACTTTTATTATCTTCATAACCTCCATTTCTAAATATTAAATATTCTCCCCTGTTACTTTTAAAGGCAAACACTAATTATAAATTCACACTAATAACAGATTAACTAGAAAAGACCACTTACATGGTAAAAGAGCAAATTTCTACATTATAACATTTAGGATTGTGTGTGTACATAGCACTTGTTCTGTGATGTTAACTGTTATCCATTAACTAGTTAGGCAGTGAATGCTAATGGTACAAAAATGCAAAAAGAAATGTCAATATTCATGATTCTGTAGGAAATATAAACATAAAATGTGATTTCCATTACTCTCTACTGGGAGCTATAAGTAAAGCTGAGTACAAGGGAAGAAGAGCTTGTTCGGAAACATGAGCACAGCAACAGATTTTGCAGGAAGGCAAACTCCCAGGATTTTATATTCTTAACTCTTTCAGCCCTCAAATGTCACTATCTGTGACATGGCCAGGAGTGATGAGCCTACCTTGTCTTTGTTGAAATTTTATTGGAAGCAGTTAAAGGCACGTTACCTACCACCTGCTGCCCTGATCCATTGGAAGTCTGTGGGACACCATGGCAGGCAGACAAATGCTGCTGGTGGGCTCACAATTATTGCCAATTGCTGAGCTAAAATTGTGATTCAAACTACACATTCTGATGTCTTCATTCAGCAAGGTGGAAACAGCTCATTGTTAACACATTCCACAAGTGGGAGGAAATTCTAAAGGAAAGATTGTTATGAAAATGGCTGGCAAATGGGTCTAAATATCATTAAGTTACAGAAAATACTTTATAATAATTAAAAGTGTTTATAAACTAGGTACATAATGAAGGCCATGCACAAATGAAACTAGGAGTATAAATATTCTCAAATTAAATCTCCATGGGAAGAGAAACAAGGGGCTAAGGCAGAAACCATGCTTTGGAAGAGAAGGTCCTCCTGTATTATGCTAAAAATGCTCATTGGTATCATAAAATTTATAAAATTAAAAAGCATAGTAATACTACTCCACCTTTCTTTTTTCTAATGAATTTTAATTTAGATTTTGTCTAGAAAACCATAAATATTTCAAAGCCATAAAGGAGTGGAAAGTGTTTTTCAATGCAAAGTAGCATTTTAGGACATTTCACCTATAAAATGGGCTGGAAGTGTTCATTAAGATACAGTCTGTATTTATGACTTGCTCAAAGTGACAAATGTGATAACTGTACTTGGAGACTTTGCCACTATGAGCTGAATGATCCTGGGTAGTCTATTAAATCTCAAGATGGTTCTCATAGAATAGATAAAATAATCTTTCTACCACTTACCCCATAAATTGATGGGGAGAATAATGGAAGATACTTGCTATCAAAATGTTTTGATTAAAATATGACAGAATAAGTAGAATGCTAATAATTTGTTCATAATTCAACAAATATTTTATTAAATGCCTAAGATAGGATAGGCACTACTTTTGGTGCAAAGAATTCACTGGTTAGTCAAACAGTTATTGTCTTTATAATCCCATACTTTAGTGCAAGAGAAAAACATTAATAAATTAACAAAAATATATGATGTCTGGTAGTGATAAATGCTAAAAATAAAATAGAGTGGTTGTCTTTGAGTGCAGAAACACTTCTGGATATGTTATCAGTGAAGGCTTTTCTCATGAAATTTTGTTTGAGTAGAGATCTTAGTTACTTGAAAGATGAACCATGTGAAGATATGGGGCTTGAGCATTAATAATTAAAATGCAGCAAGTACAAAGAACTGAGGCAGGTACGTATTTGGTGTATTTGAGCAACAGTGGGGCTGGAGCAAACAGAGAAGAGTAATAAGAAATTACATTGGAAAGGCAATCAGGGCAAATCATGTGTGGGGTCATCATAATGAGTTAGGATGTTATTTCAAGTGCCATTGAAAACTATTGGAGGGTTGTGAGCAACAGAGGGCCATGCCCTATTTCTGCTCCCAAAGGATGATCTTGGCTGCCAAGAAAGAGTGGGAATGGGAGCCATAGTCACATCCACAGATGATGGTGACTTGGATTGTTTGTAGGTGCAGTAGAAGTGGTAGACTTGGAATATGTCTTGAAGGTACAATTTAATGAGTTGTGAGAAAAATCCCTTGTATATTAATAGACTTGAGTCTTGACTGCTATTGTGGCTGCGCCCTGGCCAAAAGTACAAAGGGCAATGAGCCTTTGTATCTCTGGGCTCCCCTGATCTGGTACATGCCTCAATCCATTCAGGTTGTTTTGAACAAAACTTAGGGTAACTTTGACTTTGAGAAGAACTAGGAAGGTAATGAAGGGACAGCTACATTTACTCACTTACAATCTTGACCTTGTCTACTACTCACATAATTTGTTTTCTGGTTGGTAATAAACCAAAGTACAAGCAACCTCCAATTCAATGAAATAATCTATTTTCTTGGTGAAAAAAAAAAAAAAGAAAAGCAAAAAGGAAATTGACTGAGAGGAAGATACTAGAGAACCCATTTTAAACATTTAAAGTGAGGAGAGGTATAAAATACTTATATTGGAGACTGAGAAAGTAAACTGACAAGGGAAATGTAGTGAGACTAATAAGCATGATAACAACTAACTTGATATTAATGGTGATTATTTAACAGTAGACCTGCTGGCACAACTGTGTATTTTTATATCCATGTACAGCTGCTTGCAATCAGGAACACAGTGGTTACAGAGGTAGGTTTAACCACCTTAAGTTTTGCTAGTAAGTCTGATGCAGGAGGCAGAGAGTTGAAGAGCCATGGAAGGTAAGTTGGGTAAGGAGGTGTGAGAGAACCATGATGAACACTGAAAAGTCATGAGTCAATGGCTGGAAGGACTATTGGAGTACACAAAGAAATAGTCTAGAGAAATAGAAAGTGTTCAGAAATGGAATCCATGAAATTGGTGATGCCATTATTGATAATTGACCAGGTTTGGGGTATGGCCTTGGGAATGGGTGGCTACATACACTCTAACTTAAATAGGGAAGGCATTCAGTAAGTATTCTTGGCTTATAATTGATTCTAATAGAGGCTTTCGTATCAAGTTCAAGGGTGTGAATTCTATGTAGAGCATTTTTATTGAATGTTTGGTCTTTTTCTTAATTATCTAAGTCTAAAGTGTCTAGCACATTTTCTCTGAGAATATGGGCAAATTCTTTTTCTGCAAAGCTCATAGATAATATTGCTTTGGGGGAATCTTTCTGAGAATTCAACCCTCAAGTGTGAAAATATTGTTTATTAGAAATCGAAATTCCATGTTCTAAGATGAAGTGTTTAAATTTATTTATTTGTTTGTTTGTTTTCTTCTCCTCCCTCTCTCCCTTCTCCTCCTCCTTCTCTTTCTCTTGCTCTGTCTCCACAGAGAAATATACATTAAAGAATCAGGATACAGATAAATAAAATATCATTGCAATAGAGCTTAATTTATCATTTGCCCTCAAATTTCCCTGAAATACACTGTGAACTAAATTACATCAATGATGGATGGCAGCAGCTTTTTTAGCATCAAAAGGGATAATGTAGCCATGAAATAACTACATTCCTAAGACCTTATGAGTCACCAGAATATAAGTCTCAAACTCTCGGAAATTTAAGAATTTATACAGCAGAACTTATCCATCAACACTGAGAATTTCTCCCTTCAACCTAGCTACTTTGATAGGTTATATATTATGTATTTATTCCAAAGATGTTGACATGACTGTAGCTGGGTATACCTTTAAATAACTTTCTTTTCAGTGTTTTTAAATGATGCTGAATCATATTTGTCAAAAAATTTGACTTCAACTTAAGGCGGTTTGGAACTAGGGTTGACAGGTTATGGTTTTAAGAGATTTGAATCATAAATTAAAAGTGAGTTTATATTAAAAACATAGACTAGTTTACTTGTAAGTGCCGTAAATCAACTCAGAAGGTGAAGAATTTGCAAAGAGAGATAACTAATGTTTTGAGCTATAACCTCACCTTTGGACTAAATACCTGACCTTCTAACGTGACCCTTTTGCAATGGAAAATGAGGCTTTTTGCTTTAGGTCCTCTGGGTCCTTTGCCTCTTAACCCGAAGGAGAGCAAATAGTAAGGATGCCTGGTGTTCAACATTGTTTCCCTGGCTCACATTCCCACAGTCCACAGAGTTACAGATGAAAAAGTTTCTATTCATCAACAAAACTGAAATAGTTGATACCAGAATGAGACCATCATTGAATTCCTGGAGAACCACCTGTGATCTGTCTACCAAAAGCAGCAGAGAAAGGCCAGTGCGGTAGCAGCTTCAGCACAGGTCCTTTCTCCCGTGTGTTTCAAGAACCTCTCCCTCAGATCATGGCTGGTGCGTTCCACTACTGTTCCTGAAAACACAGAGGCTCGAAGGATAGCCATCTGAGTCACTTGGATAGCAGGAACACTAGATTCATTAGTGATCAAAGCTCGTGCTGTGAGAGTATTGATGTTATTTTTAACATCCAAAGCTCCTTTACCTGTGCTTCTCAGTAAGGCCATTCATTGTTCAGAAAGTGGTTAGAAATTTCTTTGATAAAAGTTTGGCCTCTGGAACATCAGATGTTATTGCTGTTTGCTGTCCTGTGGGCCAGGAACCAATTCCCCCTCACGACCCCTGCCATGTCCGATTTCTATCAGGGCAAGGCTGTTTTCCTTCTTGGGGTCTCTGTTCCAGTCCTGCTGCTCTTTGAAAGAAATAAAAATATTTCAAATGTATTATGCCTACCTAAAGCATTACAATCCTGTTGTTAGTATAAAATGATATACTTTTGGACCAAAAGATTTTTTTCCTCAAAGTTCTTTCTACTTTATTTTATTTCCATCTCCCTAAAACATAAGAATCAATTTTTATGTCATCAGCAATAAATTAATCTTCTTAAGGGAGTTTTTTCCCTCATTATACAGTCTGTTAACTTTTATTTGGGGAGTTGGGAGATGGTGATGATACTGGCATTGGTGACAACCTGGTTGAGATTAAGAAGGAAGACCCTGGAGAAGACGAGACTGGATTGACAGAAATTTTTTCTGCTAACTACAGATCTATTGCATCCTGGATCAGGCAGTGAAATTGTGATAATGACTGCAATAAAAGTGGACACCTGTTGAGAATTTATTCCATTCTCATTCACATTCTTTGCATCTGTTTTTCTCACTTGATCTTCACATCACTATAGAGTATGACCAGCAATATTTTACAAGTGAGAAAGCCAGAGCACAGAAAGGTTAAGTGACTGCCCAATGTGACCTTTCGAGCACAGCAGAGCTGGGATCTGAACCTAAGGAGACTTACAAAACAGCCCCCAGCTTTCCTGTAACACTGTTCTGTCTCCTTAATTTGCCTAGATAAAGCAAGTGATTTCTGAGAGTGCAGAACTGTCTTCCTGAAACTGGGGATAAGAATGAGGGGTAGGACTACAGTACAATGGGGAAAGGATGTTCAAAATTCTATCCCTGATAGAATTCTTGACCCTACAAAGCGTAGAAAAACTGCCTCATTGTTTCCATAGCACTTTCTACTTATCCCATCACAGACTTTCACTCTGTATTCCCATTTCCTGCCTACCAGTTTCATCTAGTAATCACAAAGTTATTTGAGAGTGAGGACAATATTTTGTTCAAAATTTGACCTATAATATATAGAAAAGTAACCAGAATGTAATAGGATTCTAGTAGGCATGTTGAGTTGCCAGCTCTATTCTCCCTAGGTCAACAAGGCTGTGTATAAAATAGAGATTATATATATATATATTAAATATAAAGAAACCTGTGGCCCCAACACTTCAAAAATTGATGTGTTTTGGCTCTTTCAATATTTATACTGTATCAATCCCAGTTAAGAAAATAGTAAAACTTAAGATCTTTGACCATTGACTAAAATAATTGGTTCTGAATTAAAATAATCAGCATCCAATGATTTTCATTTTCAGGCTTTCCTCTCAAAATGACCGGGTAAATGTGATGAAGGCATTGAGTGCTAGGAAGGACTCAATGTCTGGAATGTTGAGTTGTAACTGAGGAATCCAGGTCAGCCATAAGCTTTCTATTAGTTTCTACTACTTTAGGAGATAACTAATAGTTCCTGAGATCAAGCAGACAAATTGCTTTCTTCTTTCTGGTTCTGGCACCTACTGCTTGGAGTTTTGATAGAATACCCTCCTCCTGTCCCTTGTCTGAGTTCCAGAGTCCTGTTATTAAGCCTATACTATGGATCCTTGCCAGCATTCTCTTGGATCTTGCTGTCTTTCTCCCATTCCTGGAAATTTTCTGGCTTGGACCACCTACCAAGCTCCTAACTCATTCCCTTTGCTTTGACCCAAACACCCTGGATTCATCAGCTTGCCTTATGTCTGACTTACTTCTTATCCTGGCCCCATTTTAGTGGGCCTGAATTACCTGTCACAGTAGATACCTGCATGCACCTTTGTCACTGAACTCAGGCTAGTGGCTGACTGGCCTCTGTCCTCACATCAGTGGTGATGCTATTGTGTTTTCTCTGCTTAGTCTCTGTATGCTGACTGCACACTTCCTGTTGGAAAACTTGTTTCTTTCTTTTAATTTTCATTAGTGTTCACCCAAGGATATATTCCTTGATTCCAGAGAGTGAGGAAAGGGGAGAGAAAGAGGGAGAGATGAGGGGGTAGGAGAAAGAGAGAGAGAAAGAGAGAAAGAAATATTGATGTGAGAGAACATCGATCAGTTGTTTCCTGTGTGTGTCCCAACTGGGGACCAAACCCTCAACCTTTTGTTTATAGGACAATGCTCCAAGCAACAGAGTCATGCCAGCCAGAGCTTCTTTTTTTCATTTAACTTCCTGTGCTGTCCCATATATCCTTGCCTCTGGTTCTATTTTGTTCATTAGTTTATTTTGTTCATTATATTCCACATATTAGTGAGATCATATGGTATATGTGTTTCTCTGACTGGCTCATTTCACTTAGCATAATAATGTCCAGGTCCATCCATGCCATTGCAAAGGGTAAGAGTTCCTTCTTTTTTACAGTTGTATAGTATTCTACTGTGTAAATGTACCACAGCCTTTTTTATCCACTCATAATGATGCTAGGAATATAGGAGTGCATATATTCTTTCTGATTGGTGTTTCTGAATTCTTAGGATATATACCCAGAAATGGGATCACTGGATCAAAAGGTTGTTCCATTTTACATGTGTGTGTGTTTTTTTTTTTTTTTAAGGAAACTGTATACTGTTTACCACAGGGGCTACATCAATCTTCATTCCTACCAACAGTACACTAGGGTTCCCTTTTCAGAGGAGAGGTGTGTGGGGGAACTGGGTGAAAGAAGGTGAAGGGATTAGCTAATGAACATATATGCATAGCCCATGGACACAAACAATAGTGTGGTGATGGGCAGGGGAGCAGGGGGCAGGGGCTCATTGGAAGTGGGCAAAGTGAAGGAAAATGAGGGACATCTATAATGGTATCAACAATCAAACAATTTTAAAAATTTGTGTGCTGTCTTTTAAACTGTCCCCCCCTCCCCCCAGTCAAATCCGCTTCTTTGTATTTCTACCTTCTCTAAACAGACAGGCTCAGCCTAATACTATGTTTCTGTTCTCTGAACTAAAAAAATATTCTGCTTCCCTAAATAATTGCCTCCTCATCTGTAGCCTTAACTCAACTACAAAGACTCTAAAAGCAGTTGTTCTTAAAGTGTGTCCCCAGGACCAGCAGCAAATACATTTCCTAGTAACTTGTTAAAAATCCAGTTTCCCAAAGGGGTGATATCCAGCAAGATGGCCAAATAAGACATCTCTCCCTCATATTCCCACCTCAACAAAAACAATTTGCTTTCTATCTGGGAAAAAAAGTACCTTTGTGGGAGTTATGGGATCCAGGTAGGAGATTATAAGGCATCAGTACAGTTCAAGAACAAGGATAACTGTTTTGAGAAGGCAGGCTCACACCCAGGTGCCTGACTCCCCAACCACGTATGCTCCTGACTGTAAACCCAGAATTCCTCAACCCCTCAGCTAGCACCCCACTGGGATTTGGTTCTGTCACCAGCACCATATCACATGGGACCCAGGGAGTCTCTTACCCACACTTGCTTTGCTAATAGTCACATAGACCTCAATCTCAGCAGTAGACTCTGAAGTGGCCTGTGAACTACCTCCAGTCCCTCTCAGCCATGGTCTGGGAGCCCTGGGAAAGCACTGAATTAAACACTCATCCACAGATGAAGGAGTCTCTGTGGAAGTCCACAAGTCCAACAGAGAAGTTCCAGGACATGGATGCAGAGGGGAAAAAACAAACAAACAGAGGTTGGGTGTACTGGAGAAGATAAGAGGAACAGTTTGACTTTACCAACTAATCAGTGATCTTCTCTGCTCATGTTTTACCCCATGGGGGCAAGTGAGAGTATATGAGTAAGCACTCAGCTTCCTCAGCTGTGCAGACCACTGTCAAAGAGGCTGGATTCTCACAACTCACCCCGAGTACTGAGTTGTGAGCTGCGCAACTGAGAGGTGCTGAATGACTATGAGAACAGCAGCCAGGATTCAGAACAAAATGTATCAAGGGGATGCAGATCTTATTAAGGGGCTTTATTGGGACTCTCCTCAAATCCAGGGAGAGCTTTGTAACACATATATCACAAAGCTCATGGGTGCCCAAACAAACTCAGTTTAAAGAGATATTCTCCAAGACACTTTAAAATAAAACTGTCAGAACCAAAGAGAAAGAGTCAAAAGTAGAAAGACAAAAGAAGCATGTAATATATAAGAGGATTCCCATAACTTTATCAGTGGATTTCTCAGGAGAAACCTTAAAGGCCAGGAGAAAGTAGGATGATGTATTCAAAGTACTAAAAGGAAAAATTGCCAACAATGAATTCTCTATCCAGTGAAATTGTCCTTCAGAAGTCAAAATAGACTCTCCCAGAGAAAACAAAACTGAGGTAGCTAATTATCATAGGACTTGTCTTACAAAAAAGGATGAATGGAGTTCTTCAAGCTGAAATGAAAGGACACTAATTAGTAACATGAAAATACAAAACACGATGATAAAGGTAAGTGTATAGCAAAATTCAGAATACTCTAATACTGTAATGTGGTGGTGTGTAAACCACTTTAGTATAAAGTTTAAAGGACAAAAGTATTTAAAGTAGCTGCAATAATTTGTTAACAAATGCACCATAGAAAAATGTAAATTGTGACATTAAAAAAATGAAGGGGGTGGTGAAAGGATAGAGGTTTTATATGCAATCCAAAATGTTGTTAGTGTACAATAGACAATTATATCTATATTTTATGTAAGCCTCATGGTATAACCAAAAAGGAAAAATATACACTTGATATACTATTATTAAAAGACAAGAGATAAATGTTGAGAGTATACGGAGAAAAGAAACTCTTCTGCACTACTGGTAGAAATGGAAATTGGTAAAGTGACTAAGGAAAAAATATGTAGGTTCCTCAAAAATTTGAAAATAAAACAACCATATACTCCAGAAATTCCACTTCAGGGTATATGTGGTCTGTCTGGAAAAAGCCCAGCCATTGTTAATATAAGGAGAACAGTTTGTGCGACATCAGTGTAACCTGGCAACCAAGGAGAGTGGACTGGAATGTGCATACATGAACAATGACAACTTCACTGTACTACTCAGTGGGGGCAGTAGACACCATTGAGTGAGCATGTGTACTGTGTGGCTGTCAGCTCTAAATTACTGAGTGAGCAGAACATGTCTGCATCAAATTTTGCATTAGGCTTGAACATCCCTCTGAGAAAACTATTTGGATGCTTTAGAAGGCCACAGCTATGGACAACTGGTGATTGGCAGCTTCATCAGGACAATGCACCTGCTCATGCAGCACAATTAGTGCAGAGTTTTTTGGTGAAACATCAAACCACCCTGGTAACTCAGCCCCGTACAGCCCAGATTGGCACCCTGGGACTTCTGGTTTTTCCCAAAACTAAAATCACCTTTGAAAGGGAAGAGACTTCAGACTGTCCATGAAATTCAGGAAAATATGACAGGGCAGCTGATGGTAATTGGGACAACTGTGTGAGGTGCCAACATGCCTCCTTTGAAGGGGACTGAGGGGTCATTGTCCTATGTACAATGTTTCTTGTATCTTGTATCTTCTTCAATAAATGTCTCTATTTTTCATATTACATGGCAGGATATCTTCTGGACAGACCTCATTATGCCTAAGGTAAATGAAATATCTTTTCAGTCTTGAAAAGATATTTGGATTTCCATGTTCATTTAGCATTATTCACAAAAGCCATAGAATATGGAGAGAAAAAAGCCTGTGTTTATCTGTGAACAAATAAATAAAGAAGAAGATACATACACACAAACACACACTGGATATTCAACCATGAGAATGAAATTTTGCCATTTTGCAACAATATGGATTGATTATTAGGGCATTATGATAAGTGAAATAAGTCAGACATAGAAAGACAAATATGGTGTGATCTCACTTATATATATATTCTAAAAAGATGAATTCATAGAAAAGGGAGAATAATGGTGGTGGCCAGAACTGGAAGAAGGGGGAAATGAGAAGATATCACTCAAAGGTACAAACTGCCAGTTATAAGATAAATAAGTTCTGAGAATCAAATGTAAAATGTGACTATAATTAATAATACTGTAATATATATTTGAAGGTTTCTAAGAGAGTAGATTTTAGTGATCTCAAAATTTTTAAAAAGGTAATTATGTGAGATAATAGAGGTATTAACTAAACTTACTGTGGTAATCGTTTTATAGTAAATGTATGTATATATCAAATCATCATGGTACAAAACTACAACAATGGTATTTGCCAATTATATCAATAAAACCGAGGAGAAAAAAGAATTGTTGTGTCTCATTTTGTATCTATTGAATCAAAAGCTCTGAAGGTATGGTTCAAAAATATGTTTTTTTATGCAGTCTATAATGATTCTAATAACACTGAAGTTCAAGGACTATTGCCCTAGGGAAATGTTCCCTTCACATAAGCCTAATCTTCCTTCTCTTCCTGTTGCCCTTGAGTTTAGGGCAAACAGACCTAACTTCTGTTTACTTTCCATTCCTGATCTCTGCTTCAGAAATTGTTTGTAATTACCTAGATTGCAGGTTACTAACCTATTCATTGATTTTTAAAAATTCTGCTTGGTCAGACCTAGCTTACCTGCCACCATTTGTCTAAATCCTATTGAAACTGTGTGATGACAATGTTTACGGCATCTGAGACACATTCCACCAGGTAACAGCACTGCTGCATGCTTCCTGCTACACCATCTGGGTAGAATCATATGAAATGCAGAAGCTGATGACACACAGCAATTTATGTCTTGGCATGCCTCTGAACAACAGCATCCAAGAGGATGGATACTTAAGAAGTATTTGGGGAAGGTGAAAACCTTTGCTTATTGCAACTTCAATCATTTCTATCCTCTCCCCACCAAAAAATCCTAAGCAAATGAAAATCAACTTCAGAAATAAATCAGAGCATTTTCCCGGTAAAATCAATACTAAGAGAGTTTCGCATCTAGTTTCCTGTTGAATATAAACTACTTCATCACACTGGTCATAGATGCTTAGTTGAAGCCAGTGAGAGGTATATAAAACCTAATGACACCCCTGATATTAACGTATGACTACAGTCATTTTTCAGTTATGATCCTACATTTGAAAGGCCAAGGAAAATTGTGTACTAAGGCCTTAAGAAAGTTTCATATATAGCACAGAGAAAGTGTGAACCACTGTGGATCACATATGAGGTTAATTCTAGACACCAGGGACATTTTATTGTAAAGTTAATGTTAACAGTTTTGTATGACATCAGATACCAGTGTCTCCATGTTTCTTCCAAGTAGCCTTATTGTCCTCCAGTGCATTTTCTTCCCATCAGCTAAGCAGATTTTACTAGTGTGAGGTTTGATAAAACATGAGTTTGAGAAATGATTGAGATGATGATCTCAGTGACTGCCTGCCTCTTAGTCCTGCAAACTTTCTATGGATGAGGTTGAGTCAGTAGTGTATTTGGAGGCTCTTTCCCATGGTGCTGTTGGATTTTGCATAACTGGCACAAGAAAGAGCTTGTGTTTGCAAATTCGCAGGTGAGGCAACAGATAGAATGAGATTACTCTTCTGAGTAGGTGGAGCTGGTGAGAAGCAACTCATCCAAGAGTTCCTAAATGTGAACATCGCACCTTTGCTCCACTGTTACCTACCAGACAATGCCTCGTCCTGAGGGCATGCTCTGTAAATACCTGTATCTGAGTACACTTGATAGTCTGGTGGACAGGGTACCAGAAGCCAACTTGCACAAGGTTTTTATGTTTCTGTTTTATTATTTTCTTTTTCATCCAGAGGATTCTGGAAGATGACTAACATTGGAAGGCCAGATAGTGTTTATCTAAGATATTAGAGCCCAGCCTGGACAAGTCATATATCTGAGCACTTTTATTTTTAGAGAGTGGGGAAGAGAGGGAGACAGAAACATCAATATGTGGGGGAAACATCAATGGTTGCATCTTATATGCATCCTGACCAGAGACTGAACCACAGGCCAAGTATGTACCCTGACTGAGAATTGAACTAGTGACCTTTTGCTTTGCAGGATAACACCCAACCAATTGAGCCACACTGTTCAGGGATGAAAGTTCTGTTTTCATAAAGCACTCGATAAGAAGATAGAACTCAGGTGAGAACAATGTTCTGTGGATAGAAGAGTTGACCTCATGCCCAGTTCTCTGAGTGGCTTTGAAATAGCAAGGACAACAGTGCCAGCAGAGCTCAACATTGCACTGGGGACAACACCTGCATTAGAGGCATTAGTCATGCTGGCCCTGCTAGCAACAGAAGTAGTTAAGTGTTGCCCTTTCATAGCCACCGATCATGAAAGGGAAAAGCAAGCAAATCACCGTGAGTCCAGAGAGACTCAGAAACATTAGAGAAGGATGAGGTTCTGGAAAATGGTACCTGTGGATCTGGGGAATTAGCTTTATGTGACCCCATATTTACGCGAATACTGGTAAAGCTTTATGCACATGTGCACACACACACAAAATAGGTCTATAAAACCTATTAGCACGTCAGTCTTGCTTCACTCTTTTCATGTCATCTCTTTGCTCCAAACCTTCTGGAAACTCCACTCCTACAGGATAAATGCCAAACGCCCTACCATTGAATTCCAGATACTAAGTCTGTCCCCATCTAAACACAGTGATATTCTCACTCTGCTCTAAATAGCACTTTGGCCACATATTGACCTCTACAGTAGCCTTCGGTGTGTGTCTTCTCTCTTCTTCTCTGAATGTTTCTCATCAAAGCCTAGGTTAAGCTCTGCCATTTTTTAAATCTTTTTCTAAAAAGCTCACAGTAATCTTTTATGTTTATATTTTATCTTAGCCTCATATTCCCTTCCTATTTATTCATTTAGCTTGTAGCATGCATCACCTTATTTGTTAGTCATCTTTTCATGTAATATTTTGTTCCTCTCCCCAGTTGCATCACAAGCCCATTTACTTCTCCTCAGCCTCCTGCTGGGCCTGCCCACTGGAGGCATATGAAGTTGGAAAAGGCCTCTTGCATGACTGAGCTACTGATGATCTGACATTGGTATCTTGGTGTGATTGTCTCATGCCTCATTTTTGTTGAGATATGGGGGAAGAGCAGAAAGTCCCAGTAAGTGATTTCTCAGCACATGAGCATATTCCTCAGCACTTTGGCTCTCCTTGATTCCTGCCCCTCTGGGGTCCACCCCTGCTGACTGGGTTTTTAGACCATTCCAAAGAGTACGTGGTTTGAACAATTTGCTGACTTTCTGAGTGGGAGTGTGGCGCCCTGGGGCCAGGATGAAATCATTTGGCTTATTTTCATTTTTGAACATAAATTCCCTGAAGTCTAGATTCACTTTCTTGGAATAAAGTCCTAAAGTCATACACTGTCAGAGGAAGGAAGAAACATGTCACATTATCATCACTGTCATCTTTATCAATGAGCCAGTGAACTTAGGTTTGAATCATGATCTTACATTTATAACTCTTTGACCAGTTAGTTATAAGGCTGTTTCAACTGAAAATTGACAATAATATTTCTTACTTAGAAAGCTTTTGGTAGAGATTAAGAAGGAAAAATATGTGAAATATCAGGAGTCACAACTGACATATAGCAGGTGTTTAATAAATGATAACTATAATATCAACTATTATCAATCAAGTAATTATAAGTATATTCATTGTGATATGTATCAGAGATATAAGAGTTATCATACATTGCCTTTTTCCTGCATGCTATTAAATTTTATTGTAGAAATTGAACATAATGTATAGTGAAAATATAGGGGAATTAAGGGGCATATATGTTATATGGATATCAGAGTCTTTTTGTCTACAAGTAGTAACTTCAAAAAAGTTCAAACTGCCTAAGCTTTAAAGGTGATACATTGTTTTAAATATCAATAAGTTCAGACTAAGGCCTGCAAGGCCACCAGTCACATCTTGGTCCATGTTCATCAAGCTGTAGAGGGCATAAATGACATGGCTCTATGCAGTGGACCTGCACTGGCTAGGATTTGAGGTTAATGGATTATATGTTCAAAGTCATCAAGACTCGCATTTTTTCTGACTTCCCTTTCTGCCATCTACAGCATTGGCTTCATACTTGGGATTGAAGTTTGGTTTGTGATGGTCATTGAAGTTTCATGTTTTCTGTCAAAAAGATAGATAAATAAATAAATAAATATTATGATGAAGATAGATACATGATGGATGGATGGATGGATGGATGGATGGATGGATGGAGAGAGAGAGAGAGAGATGAAGTGGATAAGGGAGACCGAGAATCAATAGGCCTTTAGTCTGATTGAGCCAACATATTCATTTGGGCAAGTATGCTATCATGTGTGATTGGCTTAAGTTTGAGTTCCTAAACCATTGATGAACATGGTCTCCTCAGACTAATCAGGTTACACTTCTGGAGCTAAGTTCAGTAACCCATACCACATAGCCACTATACAAATGATAAGGGATGGAAAATATAGTGGATATAAAGCATAATGTCCCAAACTGGATCCAAGTACAAAAATGAGACAAGTTAACCACATGGCTTCATTTACACATTTTTACTTTTACCAGTAATTTTCATCACTCTCTACAGACACCACAAATGTTGGACACTGGGCACTGTTAGAAGCTCTGTCATGGCTGCTGCTATCCCAGGGCCAGTATGAATTTTTTACTACTGCTTCCAGCCATTTACTCCCAAGAGCAGGCATTATCTGAGAGTCACTATAAGCTATGCGCCTGATATAAGGGAAGCTGGCAAATAGGGGATCATCTTCCATAGACTTATATGTTAGATAGTTTCCCAAACTTACAAAACATTTATAATTAATTCTTTAAGCAATGGAAAATGCTACTACTAATGGCAAAAATGATGATGAGAAGAACAATAATGTGATGTCACCATCTAATGAATGTTTCCTTTATGCTTACCCTCACAACAACTTGATGAAGGGTGTCAAGTCTTGCCCTGTACAGATAACCATCTTAAGTTAACCATTTGAGGTACTTAAAAGGTAGAGTGTCATAATAAATATGCTCTAGAAATATCTCATTCATAGCTATGTGGAGGAGGGTTAGGAGTATTAGAGACTATAGTCAGAGAGACCTAAGACAGGATGAAAGCTTAAACAGAGGAGGAGAGGAAGGATTAGAGCAGTTGTTGTGGAACATCAGGGTGCATCACAATCTCTCACCTGGGGGACTGTAAAAGCACAGGGCGCTGGACTCCAACCTCAGAGTTTCTGATTTAGCAGGTCTGGCTGGGGCCTAAGAATGTGCAACTGTAACAAGTTCCCAGTTGATGATGCTACTACTAGTTCAGGGACCATATTTTCAATTGAATAGGTTGAATGGCTTTAGATAAAAGGATTAAAAATCTGTTTCTTGGGTCTTCCCATCAGGATAGTGGCATTGGTAAACACAGCTTGTCTCCTTACATAACCACATTAAAATTACAACTAAGCTATAGAACAACTATCACTCAGAACCATAGGAAATTGGGCTGAATGGAAGTCTTACACTACAGAATTAAAGAAGAAACCATATAGAGACTGGTAGGAGGGGCAGAGACACAGAACAAGCTGGTCCCACGCCTATGTGTGGCGGATAAAAACTGGAGGGGTATCTCAGGATCAAGTAGTCCCAGCACCACACCAGGCCCACCATCCCAGGGTTCTAGTGCCAGAAAGATAAATTTCCATTAACTTCTGTCCACAAAACCCACCAGGGACTGAGTCTATGGAAGAAAGAAATTCTGGAATCCCATGCAGCTTCTTTTAAAGGGCCCACACATGGACTTACATGGACTCACTTTCTCTGAGATCCAGTGTCAAGGCAGCATACTGAAAGGCATCAGAAACATACAGGGAGGAACTGAATTGTCTGGCATCAGGGTGAGAGGTGGGAGGCAGCTAATTCTGTATGACCCTGAACAGAAAACAGTCAGTGGCT
>PVKU01004576.1:86911-143734 GCA_004027475.1 Anoura caudifer
AAAAAAAAAAAAAAAAAAAAAAAAAAAAAAAAAAAAAAAAACAGGGAGGCTGCCAAAATGAGGAGACAAAGAAACATGGCCCCAGTGAAAAAAGAACTAAACAAAATGGAGATAGTAATCTATCAGATGCAGAGTTCAAAAACACTGGTTATAAGGATGCTCAAGGAGCTTAGTGAGGACCTCAACAGCATAAAAAAGATCCAGTCAGAAATGAAGGATACACTAATTGAAATAAAGAATAATTTACAGGCAATCACAATAGAATGGATGAAGCTGAGAATCAAATGAGCAATTTGGAACACGAGGAAACAGAAAACAAAAATTTAGAAAAACAAGAAGAAAAAAGAATCCAAAAAAATTAGGATAGTGTAAGGACAACTTCAAGCATACCACCATGCACATTACAGGGATGCCAGAAGAGAAGAAAAAGAGAAGGAAATTGGAAATCTATTTGAAAAAAAAAAATAATAATGAAAGAAAACTTCCCTAACTTCGTGAAGAAAATAGAATAGATATACAAGTTCAGGAAGCACAAAGAGTTCTAAACAAGATGAATGCAAAGAGGTCCACTCCAAGATACATCACAATTAAAATGCCAAAGCTTAAATACAAAGAGAGAGTTTTAAAAGTAGCAAGAGAAAACCAGTTAGTTACCTACAAGGGAGCCCCCATAAGACTGTCAGCTGATTTATTAAACAAAACTTTGCAGGCCAGAAGGGATTGGCAAAAAATATTCAAAGTGATGAAAAGCAAGGACCTACAACTAAGATTACTCTACCCAGCAAAGCTATTATTTAGAATCAAAGGACAATAAAGAACTTTCCCGACAAGAAAAATCTAAAGGGATTCATTGTCACCAAGCCAATAGTATATGAAATATTAAATGGTCTTCTTTAAAGGAAAAGAAGATCAAAAATATGAACAATAAAATGGCAATAAATATCTACCAACAATTGAATCTGAAAAACAAAATGAACAATCAAGTAGAACAGAAACAGAAACATAGATACAGAGAATATTTTGATGGTTACCACAAGAGAGGGGTGTCCAGGGGATGGGTGGAAAAGGAGAAGGGATTAAGAAATACAAATCAGGACTTACAGAGTAATGATGAGGATGTAAAGTACCACATAGGGAAGAGAGTAGTCAAAGAACATATATCAGGACCCATGGGCATGGACAATAATATAGGGATTTCCTGAAGGGAGCTGGGTGGAGGAGAGGAAAGGGGGAAAATTGGGGGCAACTATAATAGCATAAACAATACAATATAATTAAAGAAAATAAATAAATAAATAAAAACACAAATCTTCTCAAACCTCAGTGATACATGAACACCTTTTAATTAAATATATCACTTATACTACCTATAGCTCCACTCTATTTAATTTAATATTACTTTAAAATATACAGATATAAAATTAGGTATTAACTCCTTATGCTTATAGCTCATATACAACAGTAAACCCAAACCATATTTAAATTAAATACAAAAAGTATGAAATTAATAAAATTCAAATTATCATTAACTTTAATGTGACATATATTGCTCTGCTAAAATTAAAGGACCATTGTTACATTTAGTATTAAAAAGTATATAATCTCAAAATCCATTTTATTTGTAATCTGTTTTGTAACACTTGTGTAAGGAACTACTATTTGCATAACAATATTCTACAAAATAATATTCATAATTTCCAGGTTCTGTTTCCAACCTTATACTTAATCACAACTCTGCCAGTGAGCACTACCGTAACAGCAGTTTTAATAAGATGTTTTCTGGTATCACTGTGAAGCTAGTTTCTTGTGCATTCTAAGAGAATTGTGACATTACTGCAATCTGGATTAAATAGTTATCTAATGCATTATTGCTGAATTTGGTAACATAAAAATTTCTCATTGCATATTTATTGTTATACTTTTGCTGCTAGTGTGAGTCATAAGTTCATATGTGCCATGACCTGATCCATACAACCCTTTAATTCACCCAGAGATGTGGCACTGTGTTGCAAGATACACATCATTAGCTCTTTTATTTCAGCATTTCTTACAAATATATGCTATGTGATGATTTGATTCTACTTTTGCAATTATCTTCTCTAAGTAATGCAAAACCTTTATGATATATCTGATAACATCTGACCTTATTTGGACCAATCCCCAAGACAAGCATACTAACAAATGAAATTTATGAGGAATTGTTCTCAGGAAGGCCAGTAGCAAAATGGAGGAATAAAACAGGCAAAGTAAGGAAGCCAGGTGAGGGCCTGATGTCAAAGGAAGTCCTTGCAGAAAGTAACTCTGACTCAATCCTGCAGGGGAGCTCTAGAGATTAAATAGGTCATACCCAGAGTTTTCCTGACTGAGGACAGGGAAGCCTAACTATTTATGTTCATGCGCCCATCACACTCATCAGTCGTAGGATAAAGGACAGCCCTGAACAGACATAAATTACTGAGCACTTCAGGAAATCGGGATCTGACGGCCTAAATGCAACCTTCTGACAGACACATGGGTGCTTTTGCATCCAATAGTCATTGGATGTAAAAGCAGGTCATGAATTGGTTCGTGAAAATGGTGAAGGAATTGAAAAGACATGGATGGAGCACTGATATACTCTTGACTAAGCCAGGAATGTTCTGCCCTAAGAATGGGCATAGTTAATCCATTCATTTTATCCAGGTCTATGCTCAAATGTCACCTTCTCAGTGAAGCTTTTCCTGTCACCCCTATTAAAATAATACCCTCTCATAATTCTCTGTCTTCTTACATTGATGTGTGCAATGTTATACTATTTATGTGCATTTGTTTAATGCATGTATTCTCCCATTAGAACATAAGCTCCATAAAACTAAGCATTTTGTTTTGAATACTGTTACAGGCTCAGAAATTGGAAGTTTCCTAACACCTAGTAAACACTGAATAAATATTATTTAATGAATATATGAATAAATTAATTGACTAAGCTGAAGAGTTAAGCAATAACCAAATGAGACAAGGCCTGGTAGTTCAAGACAAGGATTAGTCTGAAAGCAAAATGTTTTTAACCAGGCAGGCTAATATGATCATATTGGTCTATTATAGTGTTCATTCTAACTGGAGGAAAAATGTAGGCTGCACAGCAATAGGCTGAAAGGTGATTGTGATAATCCTGGTAAAAGGTAACAATGGCTTGGACTTAGATTGTGTCAGTGGAGATAAAGAGATGTAGACATACTTCAGAAGTATTTAAGAAGTGAAATCAATTGTAAAATATTTGATATTTATTAATGACAAAAAGGAGGGTATCAGATATAATCACAGAGCAATATAGATAGGGGATACTAGGTATAATCAGATTTTTTATGAAAGATCATGAGATCACTCTGGACATCTAAAGTTTAAAACTGAGTTATCAAGAAAGCAGATGAACATAAATGTCTGTAGTTCAGAGGTGAAATATGAGCTGATGATTTAAGTTTAGAAGCTATCTAAACATGGAATCAGCACTTCAAGGAATTTGAAAAATGAAACTAGATTGGTACAGGGATCCACATGTTTAAAAAGTGGACCAGGATGTGAAATATTACTTTAACTAGAAACTGACTGATAAAACAAAAAAATATTAATAACATTATATAAATAATTTAAATAAAAATTGAAGTCTTATATCATAAAATTCAACATATAGAGTACTCAAAATTTGTTTAATACAAAGTGTACAGGAAAACTCACAAAACTCAAGCAGAAAGACAATAATAGATACTAATACTGAAATTAGCAAATGATAGAATGACTACAATTCTCAGGCTACTATTCTAACTATAGGAAGTGATCACAAACACTTTTCTTAAAAAAATGAAAAATAAAAGTTCAACACAGAAATAGAAACTCTAAAATAAAACCAAAAACAAAATGGATTTTTTTAAATAAAAATACAAATAAAAAATTTACTGGAGGTACTCAACAATAGAATTGAGAAGAGAGAGGAAAGAGCAGCAAACTTGAAGACAGAGCATTAGAAATTATTTAACCTGAACAGACAAAAAAGAGTATAATAAGAAAATGAAAAAAGATTAAAGTATCTGTGAGACAACAAACAGGCTCTCAAGCCATAAACACTCAAAGACCTAGTATTTATGTAATAGAGGTCACCAAATGAAAGAATAAAAAAAAAAAAAAAAGATGCAGGGCAAATATTTGAAGCAATAATTGCTGAAAACTGCCCATATTTAGTGAAATACATAAATTTAAAAATCCAAGAAACATCAAAAACTCCTAACAACATAATCTTAAAGAAAACTATGCCCAGACACATTATAATAGAATTGTTGCTGAAAAATCAAAGATTTTATCTCTTTGTAGTTCTTCAGGTGAAAAGTAAATAATGGCAAAGAAATCATGAAATAACAAATGGTAAGGGTGTGAGTAAATAGAATAGACTATTTTATCTCTTAAATTTATTTGAATTATGTATGACTATTGAAAGCAAAAGGTATAACTTTGCCTTGTGAGATTTACAATGTATGGAAATTTAATACATATGACAGCAACCTCATAATGGGAAGATGGTAAAGAAACCTATATTGTTGTAAAATTTGTATATGTTCCTTAGAATGATAAAATATTATTTATAAGTAAATACATAAACTTTTTGTGCATAATATAACCCTCAGATTAACCATTGAAAAAAGATACAAAATCAAAAGTTTAATAATAATTAAAATGGAATCTTGAAAATATTTAAATAATAAAAAGGACAGGGGAAATTGAGGAATGGAAAAAATAGAAGGAACAAACCAAAAATTTACCTAAATCCATCTATAACAATTATATTAAATGTCGATAATTAAAATGAACCAATTAAAAGACAGAGATTGCTGAATTGGATGAGAAAAAAAAGGCCAACTACATGCCATCTACAGGTACTCCACTTAAAACATAATGATATACATAGTTAAAAGTAATGGAATGGAAAAAGATATATCATTTAAACACTAAAAGAAAACTGCAGTGGATATTTATGACACACAAAGCTGAATTTAGAACAAAGAAAATTACCAGGAACAAAGACAAACATTACATAATAAAAATGCATAATTAATTCAAAATTTATTTTAATTCTAAATGTGTATGCACTGAACATAGAGTTTCAGAATGCATCAAAATTTAAAATCCAAATTTTACTATATTTCAATATTTTCCACTAAGCAATAAATAAAATAAGCATACAGAAAATCAGCAAAGATGTAGAGGAACTGAACAACATCATCAACCAATCTGCTCTAATTGATATTTACAGAACATTTCACTGTACCTTTTCAAATGCACTTTAAACCTTCACCATGAAGACTGTATTCTGGATCACTAAACGAACCTTATTAAATTTAAAAGAATTAAAATTATTCAGTTTCCTAGCTATATAAAATAAAACTAAAAATTAATAGTAGACTATTTGTAAAGCCCCTAAATATTTGAAAATTATTGGCACAATACTGAATAGTCATGGATTTAAGAACGCTCAAGGAAAATTAGAAAATATGTTGAACAGAATAGAAATGAAAATGCAATAATGATACAACTAATGTAGTGCTTATAGAGAAATTAGTAGCATTAAATGTTAATGTTAAATGCGAGGAAGACTTCTAACCAGTAACTTAAGCTTCTACCTTAAGAAATTAGAAAAAAAAATTAAGTAAGTACAAAGGAAGCAGAAAAAAGTTAAATATCAGAGCAGAAAGAATGAAATTGAAAACAAAAAATAAAATAAAATAAAATAAAACCAAAACTAATTATTTCCCCCAAACAAAGAAAAACTGTAAACCACTAGCCATATTGATTATTTTTTAGTCAAGAAAAAAGAAGACATAATGCAGGAGGTTATATAACTAGTGATCTCACAGATATTAAAGAGATAATAAGGGTATACTATGAACAATTCTTTCCTTGCACATAAATTTGAAAAGTTGGATTAAATATACCAATTTCTAGAAAGACATGAATAATTAAAACTCACTTAAGAAATAAAGAATAACCCTACATTTATTTTATGAAAATTGAATTTGTAGTTTTAAGCCTTCTATAAAAAAACAAAGAAAGAAAGAAGATGCCAGGCTCAAATGGCAAATTCTACAAATATTCAAGGAAAAAATAATAATGATTCCAAATTATGTCTTCCAATAAGCAAAAGTGGAAAGAACCCTTCAGGACTCATTTTATGAAGCTAATATTATCTTTATATCAAAAGTAGTTAACAAAACTACAGACCAATATCCTTTATGAACATAGATACAAAAGTCCTCAATGGGAGGGAGGTGGGGAGGGCTGCAGGGGTGGGCTAGGATGGGAGTAAAAGGCAGAAAACTACTTGAACAACAATTAAAATAAAAAACAAAATCCTCAATGGGGAAAAGAGAAGAAAAGTGTAAAAAAAAGTCCTCAACAATATAGCAGTGCATTGAATCCAGCCGTGTAAAAAAACATCATGACCAAGTACAGTTTATCCTAGGAATGCAAGGTTGATTCAATATCCAAATAATTACATTAACAAACTTAACAAGGAAAACCACATAGCCACATTGAGAAATGCAGAAATATGTTTGAAATATTTCAGCATCCACTCACGATAAAAATTTTCAGTACACTAGAAATAGAAGGGAACTTCCTCAATGAAATAAAGTGCACTTTAAAAAAATCTATGTGTCTACCCTTCATGGCAGCATGGATGGAACTGGAGCATAAACCAGGCAATGAAAGACAAATACCATATGCTCTCACCTTTAACTGGAACCTAATCAACAAAACAAGCAAGCAAGCAAAATATAACCAGAGACATTGAAATAAAGGACAGAGTGACGATTAACCAGAGGGAAAGGGTGAGGGGAATAATGGGGCAAAGAAGGGAAAATGTTAGCAAGGAACATGTATAAAGGACCCATGGACAAGGACAACAGGGTAGGGGGCAGGATCCAATGTGGGAGATGGGGGTGGTTAGGGTGGGGGGAGTAATCAGAGGTAAATGTGGACAACTATAATTGCACAACAACAGCAAAAACCCTATGGCTAACACTGTATTTCTTGGTAAAAAGAAAAAGAAAAAAACTAAATACTTCCTCCCTAAAATTACTACCTCAGGCAAGGATGTTCATCACCATTTGTATTCAATATCTATCATACTAGAAACTCTAACAAATGCAGTTAAGGTAAAAAATAATAATAATAAAATAAAATAAAATAAAATAAAATGGTAGCAGATTGGAAAGAAGAAAATAAAACTATTTTTATTCACAGACAGCATAATTGTATACATAGCCTCAGGAATCTATTTTTAAAAAAGTTCTTGAAACTAAAAAGTAACCTTTGCATAATGGTAAGATATAATATCAATATGCAAATGATTTATGTGCACTAGCAGTGATTAGAAATCACAATTTTAAAAAACTATAGTAGCTGCAAAAATATGAAATAATTAGGAATAAATTTTTTAAAATGTATACAGAATATGTATGCTGAAAACCATAAAATACTGATGAAAGATGTTAAGAAGATCTCATAAATAAAGAGGCATGTATAAATGTATTAGAAGTCTCATATAGTTAAGATGTCAATTCTAGCCAAATTAATCTTTACATTTAATGCAATCCCATTCAAAATCCTAGCGGGATGCCTTGTATATACAGAAAATCTGGTTCTAAAATTAAATTGAAAAGTAGAGAATCAAGAATAGATTAAAGAATTTTTGAAAAGACAAATCAGAAGACACACTACCTGATTTTAAGGCATACTTACAGTTACTGTAATTGAAACAATGTTGTAGTTGTTAAAAGGATAGACATATAGACCAGGAGGGGATAGTTTTAAAATCTACAAATAGATCCACACAAATATGGTTGATTTTTTTTTACAAAAGTGCAAAAGTAATTCAATGGTGAATGTGCAAATGAAAGTATAGAAAAGGGATCTCCATATTCAATAAAATGATTCTTGACCTACACTCTACATAACAAGCAAAATATAACCCAAATTAATTATAGAAGTAAATGTAAAACTATAAACATCTTACAGGAAAACATGGGGAAAAGTTTTATGATTTTGTTTAGGCAAAATGGTCTTAAATATAACACAAAAAAATACAATCAATAAAAGAAAAAAGTGATACAGTAGAATTTTACCAAACATTTAGAGAAGAGTTAACCCCAATTCTTCTCAAACTATTCTAAATAATCCAAGAAGTGGGAAGACTCCCAAACTTCTTCTGAGGCCAATATTATCCGAATTCCAAAACAAGATAAAGACACAACAAAAAAGAAAATCCCAGGCCAATATCGCTGATGAACATAGATGCTAATATCCTCAAGAAAATATTGGCAAACCAAATCCAGCAATACATTAAAAAAATCATACACCACGATCAAGTGGGATTCATCCCAGGGATGCAAGGATGGTACAATATATGCAATATATTGCATATATACAATATATGCAAATCAATAAATGCAATACACCACATAGAAAATACAAAAAACAAAAACCAAATGATCATACCAATAGATGCAGAAAAAGCATTTGATAAAATACAGCATTAATTTATGATAAAAACACTCAGCAAAGTGGGAGTAGATGGAGCATACCTCAACATAATAAAAGCCATATACAAGAAACCTATAGCCAACATCACACTATAGGCAAAAACAAAAAAACTTTCCCACTAAGATCTGGAACAACAAAAGGGTGCCCACTTTCACCACTTCTATTCAACATGGTACTGGAAGTTCTAGTCACAGTAATCAGACAAGAGAAAGAAAAAAAAATCATCGAAATTAGAATGGAGCAAGTAAAGCTGTCAGTGTTTGCAGATGACGTGCTAGTGTACAGAGAAAACCCTATAGACTTCACCAAAAAACTACTTGACCTAATAAATGACCTTGACAAAATGATGGAATACTAAGTCAACATTTAGAAATCAAAGGCATTTATGTACATGAAACATGAAATATCAGGCACAGAAATTAGGGGAAAAAACATTTACTATAGCAACAAACAAAATAAAATATTTAAGAATAAACTTAATCAAGGAGATGTAAAACCTGTACTCAGAAAAATGCACAACACTGAAGAAAGAAATTAAGGAAGACACAAATAAATGGAAGCATATACCATGTCCATGGATTGGAAGAATAACATCATCAAAATGTCCATACTACCCAAAGCAATCTATAGATTCAATGTAATCCCTTTCAAAATATCAATGGCGTATTTCACAGATCTAGAACAAATACTTCAAAATTTATATGGAAGCATAAACAACCCCAAATAGCCTTAGCAATTTTGAGAAAGAACAAAGCAGGAGGGATCACAATACCTGATATCAAACTGTATTACAAGGCCACTGTAATCAAGAGGCTGGTACTGACATAAGAACAGACACATAGATCAATAGAACAGAGTAGAGAGCCCAGAAATAAACCCATGTCAATATGGTCAGTTAATATTTCACAAAGGTGACAAGAATGTAAAATGAAGTAAAAATAGTTTCTTCAACAAGTGGTGTTGGGAGATCTGGACAGCTACATGCAAAAAAAAAAAAAAAATGAAACTCGATCACCAACTTACACCATACACCAAAATAAATTCAACATGGATAAAAGACTTAAATATAAGTCATGACACCATAAAAGTCCTAGAGGAAAACACAGGGAGAAAAATCTCAAATATTCCACACAGCAATATTTACATTGATACGTCCCCTAGGGCAAGGGACATAAAGGAAAGAGTAAACAAATAGGACTATATAAAACTAAAAAACTTCTGCATGACTAAAGAAAACATCGACAAAATGGAAAGGAAACCAACTGTATGGGAAAACATCTTTGCCAATGATATCTCAGACAAGGGTTTGATCTCAAAATATATGAAGAACTCACATGACTCCACTCCAGGAAGACAAGCAACCCAATTAAAAAATGAGCAAAGGACCTAAACAGACAGTTCTCCAAGGAGGACATACAGAGGGCCAAGAGATGTGAAAAAATGCTCAACATCACTAGCCATTAGAGAGATGCAAATTAAAACTATAATGAGATATCACTTCACACTAGTCAGAATGGCCATCATGAACAAATCAACAAATAACAAGTTCTGAAGAGGATGCAGAGAAAAGGGAACTCTAGTGTACTTTTGGTGGGAATGCAGACTGGTGCAGCCACTGTGGAAAACAGTATGCAATTTTCTCAAGAACTGAAGATGGAATTGCCTTTTGAACCAGAGATCCCATTGCTGGGATTATATCCCAAGAGCCCTGAAAAAACAATTTAAAAAAACATATGCACCCCGATTTTCATGGCAGCACACTTTACAATAGCTGAGTGCTGGAAAGAGCCTAAGATCCCATCAATAAATGAGTGGATCAAAAAACTAGGTACATTTACACAATGGAATACTATACAACAGAGAAAAAGAAGGAGCTCCTACCCTTCACGGCAACATGGATGGAACTGGAGAACATTACACTAAGTGAAATAAGTCCAGTCATGAAAGACAAATATATTATCTTACCTATAAGTGGAACCTAATCAACAAAACAAATGAGCAATGTAGAATTGGAGACTTGAAAATAAAGGACAAACTGACAGTGACCAGAGGGGAAGTATGAGGGATGTAAGAGGGGAAAAAGGGTAAGGGGCAAGTCAAGGAACATGAATAGAGAGGACTGATGGGCACATGCAAGTGAGGGGAGGGAGTGACTGTGGAAGCATGGGGAGATGGGGTAGGGGTGAGCAAAGGGAAAAAAGGTGGTACAATTGTAACTGAACAACAATAAAAAAGATAATAGATGATAATTAAAAGAAAAAAGTGATAAAATCTCATCAAAGTTAGTAACTTTGATCTGTTAAGGAGACTGTTAAGAGAATAATAAAGCAAGTCACAGAATAGGAGAAAATATTGCCAAATTACATATCAAGCAAAGGACTTGTATCCAGAAGATTTAAAGAACTCTCAAAACAAGCCTAAAACAATCAACTCATTTTAACAGGCAAAAGAATCGAAGAGATTCTATTGCAGATGGCAAATAAACACATTGAGATCCTTAACATGATTAGTCATTAGAAAAGTTGAAGTTGGATCCACAATGAACTGTCATTTCATATCTATTGGAAAGCTAAAATTTAAAAACACTAATAATATCAAGTACTGGCAACAATGTAGACCAACAGGAATTCTCATACACTGATGGTAAGAATGCAAAAGTCACTACAGAAAACAATTTGGCCATTTTTATAGAGTTAAACATGTACTTTATGTGACCTAGTAATCCTACTTCCGGGCATTTATTCTAGAGAAATGAAACTTATGTTCATTCAAAAACCTAAACACAACTGTAAGTAACAGCATTATTCAGGATTTCCCAAAACTTAAAATAATCCAAATGTATTTTAATTGGAGAATGGATAAACAAACATTCACACAACAGAATACTATAGAGCTAATTCCCCATTGACATAAATCGTTGTTATGATTAGCTACTGGTAAGCAGGGACTCTACACACATGTTAAAATGAAGTTGTTCTGAAACAGAAATAAACCCACAGATAGATAAGTGGAGTAAAATGGTTGCTGCCAGATGGCTTATTTCATGTAGTTAAGGTTCTCTAGGTCCATCCTTACTGTGCAAAATTTTCTTCTTTTTCATGGCCAAGTAGTATTCCATTGTGTAAATGCCCTAGAGTTGTTTTATCCACTCATCTACTGATAGGGCTGCTTCCATATCGTGGTAACTGTAAATAACACTGCAATGAACATAGTGGTGCTTATGTTCTTTTGAATTAGTATTTTAGGTTCCTTCAGATATATTCCCAGAAGTGAGGTCACTGGGTAAAAAGGAAGATCCATTTATAATTTTTTGAGGTATATCCATACTGCTTTCCCACCAACAGTGCAAAAGGGTTTCCCTTTCTCCACATCCTTGCCACCACTTGTTTTGTTGATTTATTCATGATAGCAATTCTCGCAGGTGTGAGATTATATCCCATTATGGTTTTAATTTGCATTTCTCTGATGATTAATGAAGTTGAGCATCTTTTCATATGCCAATTGGCCATCTGTATGTCCTCCTTGTAGAAGTGTCTATTCATGTCTTTTGCCCATTTTTTAATTGGGTCATGGGGGGGGGAGTTTGGCATTGAGTTTTGTAAGTACTTTGTAAATTTTGGATATTAACCTCTTACCAGATGCATTGATGAATATGTTCTCCCATTCTGCGAGTTGTCTTTTTATTTCATTGATAGTTTCCTTTGCTGTGAAAAACCTTAGTTTGACATAGCCCCATTTGTTTATTTTTTCTTTTGTTTCCCTTGCCTGGGAAGATATATCTGATACAAAAAATTGCTATAAGCAATGTCTGAGATTTTGCTGCCTATGTTTTCTTCTATGATTTTTATGGTTTCAGATCTTTCATCCAACACTATTTATTGAATAAATTATCTTTAGCCCGTTGTATTTGTTTGCTTCCTTTGTTGAATATTACTTGTCTATAAAGGTGTGAGTTTATTGCTGAGCTCTCTATTCTTAATGGGAGAGACTTGGGAGGTGGGTGAAAAAATGAAAAAGATTAAGAAGTACAACTTGCAGGTTATAAAATAGTCTTGGTATTTTTAAGGTGAAGGGATTAACTAAATTATATATATATATATATATATATATATATATATATATATATATATATATATCCCATAGACACAGAAAACATTGTGGTAATGTAATGGCCTGGGTAGAGTGAGGGGCTGGGTGGAGTTGAGCAAAGGGGTAAAAAGTAGGGACAACTATAACATGTAAACAATAAAAAATTAAAGAAAAAATTAATCTTGGGGATTTAGCCCATAACATCATAATAACTATGTGTGGAATGAGATGAGTACTAGACTTATTGAGGTGATTACTTTGGAACACATATCAGTGACTAATCATTATGTTGTACACCTGAAACTAATATAATATTGTACAGCAGCTGTAACTTAAAAATAAATTTTAAAAATACCAGAAAAAATAAAGTTGTTCAGATATTCTCCAATTAGCCATGAAAATAGCCTTCCACTATCTCTTAGAAGAAGAAATGTTTTCAAAGCTTTTTAGGTCTTTTGTTTGTTTTTGTTATTGTTGGGTTCCATTTGATTCAAGGAAAATCATATGGCTACAAACGACTCAATTATTTCAAAATATTTAAATAGGGCCAGTTATTCCATTTAAGTGTTGAAATAGACCAAAGCAAGTTTAATCAGAATATGTGATGAGGTTAGTGTATATAGCATTAGTGTAATTAAGTGAAACCAGTTTGATTATTTGATCAGCCACCCCAATGCAAGCAAAGTATATGGCCAGTCCCCACAGCCTATATCTAGACATCACTTGGTCTCTTCTCACATTGCAGTTACTTCTCATTCTGCTTTTCTCAGCCACACCCTGTCATTTTTCTCTCATCTTTTGAATCTGTTGCATAATCTTGCTACATATATGTTCTGTTTGCCCTGGCCTCTCAGTCTATATCTACTTGTATAAAGTCTTCAACGGCTTATCCTGCAGTAGCCCTGCACTGGACTGCACATAGCCCAGGTCTTTGTCACTTAACAAACACTCTCTCTTGGCTCTGACTTCCATGAAAAGGAATCAGACAAGACCCACCTGGAGAAAGTGGCCTTGGCATGTGACTTAGAGGGAAGACTGGGTTTGCTGAACAGAAGTATAAAGTCATTCTAAGAAATTAAGAAAGCATATGCAAAGATTCCATGGTAAAAGAGAAAGGGGAGGGGGAAATCTTTGTTGCTTAAATGCTAAAGTACAGTATTGATGTTTGAGGACATGCTGTACTGAAAGAAAAAAAACCCACTAATGTCGAGATTCCTGTGCAACCTCTGCTTCAGTCAGGATATCTGACAATATCTCAAATTTCGACCTCCTTGTGCAGAGACATCAGTTAAATAATGAATTTTCAATAACAGAACAAAATGCCATCAGGTTAACCAGACACTTCCATTTTCTCCTACATGTGAAAAATAAATCCATTTGCTATTGATCTCCACAGCTAAGTTTCAGCATTAATGTAATTCTTACTGTCAAAGAGTAAACAGATAGTTCCTGGAAGCACACAAATGTATTGTTTTTTACTCACCAGATGAATCCTAGATAGATTCCCAGGCAGCCTGATCCATTGGGTGTTTCATTACAAAAACTGTGAGCTTGGAGGCTTACTATGTCCACCTGGAGCTGAGAACTACAGAGATTGAATAACAACAACAATGACAGAACTCTAAGGAGAAAAAGGTACGTATTGTAGAATACAGTCTGTGTTCTGGCAGATATCTGATAGATGATCCCTGCTGCTACACAAGGATAACAAGCAAGGAAGATTTCTCACCTGAGGTTCTGGCATTTGACCCTGATAGTCTGGCCGGATATAATTTTGCTTGGCAATATCATCATATGAACACATTGTGGCCAATCCACTGGGCAGACTGGCCTCTACCGGCATTATTTCCCAATGGCTAGAGCTTGAGAAGGTATTAAGGGGTCAGTTCCATGGACAAGGTCTATCCAGAAAGTATCCATCCATGTACTGTGAGAAATAGAAACATTTATTGAAGAATATACATAATACCAGAAACATTGTACATAGAACAATGACACCTCAGCCCCCTTTAAATTAGGTATTTTGGGACCTCACACAGTTCTCTTAGCAGCTCTTCCACTGTTCAAAACACTCTACAAATCATTTGTTGGAATTTCTATTAGCTGCCCCATCATATTTTCCTGAATCTCATCAATGGTCTGAAATCTCTTCCCTTTCCAAGATGATTTTAATTTTGGGAAAAGCGAGAAGTCACAGGCTGCCAAATCTGGACTGTAGGGGGGCTGAGTCACCTGGTTGATTGATGTTTCACCAAAAAACTGCACGAGACATGATGCATGAAGAAGAGTGTTGTTGTGATGAAGCTTCCAATCACCCATTGCCCATAGCTGTGGCCATTTTCATCGTATTGCATCTCTCAACCAACAAAGAACACTGAGGTAGTTCTTTGTTAATTGTTTGGCCTGGAGGGGTTTACTGGTGATAGACAATTACTTCCCAATCAAAAAAAAAAAAAAAACACAATTAACATGGTCTTGATCTTACTGCAACTTTGCTGTGCCTTCTTTGGGCATGGAGAACCAGGTGACTTCCATTGAGATGACTGGGCGTTGGTAGCAAAAGCCATGGAACAGATTTTGCCATGACAAGTTTCATGACAAGATCTTGCCTCAAAATCTCAGACACAGTAGTTTTTGGAATCCTCAGATCAGCTTCCAGTTCGCACATTGTCAGACTGATCTTTGTTGATTGAAGCGCATACAAGTTCAACATTCTTAGGTGTTCTGGTTGTTGTAGGCCTTCCAGAACATAGATCACTTTCAACAGATTCTTGATCATCTTTGAAGCATTTATGCCACACTTTTATTTGTGCTGTGCTCATTGCATCATCCCCAAAAGCCTTCTGAATCATCCAAATAATTTCTAAGGAGGAATGTTCAAGCTTAATGCAAAATTTGATGCAGATCCATGGCTCTATTCACTCAGTCATTTTGAACGTGATGGCCACCCAGTACACATGTTAACTCAATGGTGTCTACTTCCCCCACTGATTAGTATAGTGAAGTCATCATTGTTCATGCATGCATGTTCCAGTCCACCCTCTTTTGGCTGCCTGGTTACATCCATGTCACTCAAACCACTCTCATTATACTAACAAAGGTTGGACTTTTTAACAATGTGCAGACCTCTTGTACATTCAAGACATCTCATGTCTTGCAACAGTCACATGAGCTGCACTTTTCACCCATTTGTGGATTAGTCAGTCATTGTTGATTTCACTGGCCTCCAGTTTCTATTGAAAGGGTTTCTCCCATTCCTTTTTTCCATATTGTCAGATTCCAAGACTTGAGTTCTTTCAAATGCTGCCTCTTAATCACCATTATTTTAATTACATAACTCACATTTGTGATTGTTTTCCAAAATGTTTTGTACTTATCCACAAGCGCAAGACAGGCAATGTATGCATGTATGGCCAGAATTTCAGAGTCAGAGAAAAAAAAGAGTATCTGTATCCCTCTCCTAGAACTAGAAAACTGCCATTGAGAGGGCCATTTGTACTACATGTGCTCAGTAGAAGCTTATTAAATGCATGAATAAATAAGCTCCTGGGCATTTAATCTCTTAAAGATTAGAATCTATGTGATCATAATAGCAAAGATTGGGAAATTGCCAGCAGTTTAGTCTTACCCATATTAAAATCCATCTCCATTAGCTCAGACAATGCACAGTTTGCTAAATATGTGTGTTGGCACATACTTCTTTCCAGAAAGTAATTACTTTACCCAAAGATAACTGATACATACAGTGCCCATGCCTCCCAGCTTGCCCAGGACAACCCTGGTTGCTCCCATTGCCTCACTGTCTACCCACCTGGATTTTCCATTTATTTATGAGATATTATTATTAATGATTATGTTAAAATAAGGCAGGTTGAGTTTGATAAACCTCCACTCTTCATTCTAGCTTCTACCATGGTATCACCTGGGAGGATGTGAACAAATTTCTGATTTAGACAGGACAAAATCTGAGGTAACTAGCCATAACCCCAGTTTTGTCTGGCCCTTTCCAGGTACAGTATAACTAATACCTCCCTTTTAAATACATCATTAAAGGTGTTCAGTGGTTAAAACAAAGTGTACTCAAATACTAACAACCGGGGACAGCTAAAGTGGTGGTGAGAGAAGTATTCAAAACTGCTGTCTCTACCATCCAGTTGGTCCACCAGCCAGTTATTTACGACCTAGGGCACAACCTACAAAATACCCCCAGTCAGCAGAGTCACTGAGAAACATAGTAAATTATATGTTGTAAAATAGTTAGTTATAAGATGTAAAATACTTATAGGACATGGAAACTGAGCACTCCAGTTCTGAAACACATAGAGAGGAGCTACCACACCTTTGTTACCATGGTTTTGCCATTGGTTACAAGGTATCATTCCACAATGTTTATTTATTTTATACTTTTGGTTTTTGTTTTTATTTTTCACTAAACACTGTTGGCAGCAATGAACTGAAAATGCATGTTTTTAATTCCTAAACTGAATAGAAGAATTTGTCCTATTTCACACTATTTTAACAGTTGATAGTGAACACATAACATGTTTTGATATATAGCCACAGTACAGGGAGGGGCATGTAGCGATATCACTGACCACAAGGAAACCAGAAACACAAATCTGTGCAAAACAGAAACATCTATCTCAAAAGCTTATAGTTACTTAAACAAGACTATACCCAAAGACAACTATTTAACATATGCAGAACCAGACAGGCATTTACACATTACTCTGTGAAGCATGACTTTTTATTTAGATCAAATAATTGCTATTCTAAATTAATTTTACTCACTTTCAATTTTAAATCTTTTCATGTATATGTGAAGAAATGGCTCCATTTGCAAAAAAATAGCATCCAGTTTATTGATGCCTGTCCTATACCCACATCATCAGCTGCTATAATTACTCAATTTCAAAATACTTCAATTATTATTTAATTTTTGAGAACAGAGTATAGTTTTTAAAAGTTTGATCTACTGAAGAAGTAACATTGGGAGTTATTGAAAATGCTATGGTAATCCAAGTTAAAAAGTTCAAACTTGAAGATGAAATTATTGTTTTGTGGTATAATAATAATACTACAGTTTGGTGGATCATTTGTTGTGGTAAAAAGTACATTTTTAAAAGCATATAACTCAGAAATAGCCAGATAGAAGAGATGCCTAGGGCAAGATATGTGTTAAGGGTATGGAGCTTCCATACTCTCTCCAAGAACACCCTTCTCCACCAAATCTCCATGTGTTCACCAACCAAGAAGCTCTCCAAACCCAGTTGTTTGGGTTTTTATAACAACTTCATTGCACATGCATGATTGATTAAATCATTACCCATTGATTCAACCTCCAGCCCATCTTTCCTCCTAGAGATCAGGGGGTAGGACTGAATGTCCTAACAGTCTAATCACATAGAGTTGGTTCTCCTGGCAACCTGTTGTCTTCCTTTGATGCTTTCCAAAAGTCACCACATTAACATAACAGAAGATACCTTTATCACTCTAAACATTTAGGAAATTCCAAGGGTCTTGGTAGCTGTGAGCCAGGAACCCAATATAAAAAGTCTGTCCAGAAGGTATCCAGCTGATGGTAATTGGGATAAATTTTGCAAAATGGCAAAATATCATTCTCATGGCTGAATATCCAGTGTGTATGCATGTGTGTGTATCTTCTTCTTTATTCATTTATTCACAGATAAACACAGATTTTTTTCTCTCCATATCTCATGGCTATTGTGAATAATACTGCAATGAACATGAAAATCCAAATACCTTTTCAAAACTGATATTTTATTTCCCATAGGCATATGAGGTCTGTCCAGAAGGTATCCAGCCATGTAATATGAAAAATAGAGACATTTATTGAAGATACAAGGTACAAAAAACATTGTACATAGGACAATGACCCCTCAGTCCCCTTCAAAGTAGGCACCTTGTCACCTCATACAGTTCTCCCAATTACCATCAGATGCCCCATTGTATTTTCCTGAATCTCATGGATGGTCTGAAATCTTTCCCTTTCAAAGGTGATTGTAGTTTTTGGAAAAGCCAGAATTCATGAGATGCCAAATCTGGAGGGCTGAATCACCTGGTTCATTTGATGTTCCACCAAAAAACTCTTCACGAGATGTGCTGCATGAAGCAGGCACATGGTCCTGAGGAAGTTGCCAATCACCAGTTGCCCATAGCTGTGGCCTTCTGAATCATCCAAATACTTTTTGTGGAGGAATGTTCAAGCTTATGGCAAAATTTGATGCATATTCATTGCTCTACTCACTCAGTCATTTTGAATGTGACAGCCACACAGTACACATGCTCACTCAATGGTGTCTACTGCCTACACTAATACAATGAAGTCATCATTGTTCACACATGCACATTCCAGTCCACTCTCCTTGGCTGCCAGGTTACACCAGTGTCATGCAAACTGTTCTTGTTATATTAATCAGACTTTTTCTGGGCAGACCTCATGTATGAAAAATATATAAATTACAATTACCACACCAACATACTGCTGATTTTTGGTGCCACTTTTATCACACATGAAGCTTCCAAATACATGAGATTCTATTGTCATAATCTCTATTTTCATCTATTTGATGCATGTTTCTACCTCTGCACTAATACACATTGTTTTTACCATAATAATTTACAATATGCCTTCACACCTGGTATATAGTAAGACCCATTCTTTGCTCTTCTCTTTCCAAATTGACCTAACCATATGTGAGCACTATTTTCACATAGAAGTTTAGGATGTTTGTAGAATTGCATAGAATTTAAAAGTTAAATTGGAGACACAACCTCTATACAAATTTAGGCTTCTCCCTCATAAATCCAGTATAATTCTCCATTTGTTCAGTCCTTACTAAATACTCCATTATTTTTCTCTGCAAAGAGAGGTGATGAATCTATACTTGTTGTTTTTGTTCTCTATTGAGATGTCATTTTGTAAGCTACTTTGTGAAGATAATATTTGCTGGGGTAGAGGGGTGCCATTGATTATTGTTAATATACCTTGAATCTGGCAACATTTCAGAATTCTTTGTTTTGTTTTAATAATGTCAGCAGAAAATATCAAGTTATCAATGTAGATAAATATATAATCTTTTATGGAATAAATTTAATCTCTTCCCTTTCATTTTTTTATTTTTCCATCCATTATTTATTTATCAAGTATATTTTTGCTATGTTAATCAGTGTGATAACAGCATTCTGGCCTTATATTTTTTCCTACTTAAAAGCAATATATCAAGAGATCCAAGCTTGTAGCAGAGCAGTTGGAAGGTACACTAACCTCCAAGGACCAAATTGGAATCACCACTAAATTATAGAAAAATCATCTTGAAGGAATAGACTTTAAAAACAAGGTTATAGTAAGAGACAAAGAAGGACACTATATAGTGATAAAGGGAACAGTCCAACAAGAAAATAAACTCTAGCTACATTATATATACTAGCATTTATACACCCAACACAGCAGCACCTAAATATGTAAAGCAGATATTGATGGCCATAAAGGGAAAGATCAACAGAATTAGACATAGGGGATTTTAACACCTCACTGACTTCAATGGATATATCTTCCAGAGAAAGCAAGGTGAAGTGGCCTTAAACCACATGTTACATTAAATAGATTCAACTGTTATCTACAGGGCAGTTCATCCCAAAGCAGCAGAATATACATCTTTTTCAAGTGCACATGGAATGTTACCTGAGATAGACAACATATTAGGACACAAAACAAATCTCAATGAATTCAAGAAGATTGAAATGATATCGAGCCTCTTCTCTGACCACAATGCTATGAAAATAGAAAGCAATCACAAGAAGAAAACTAAAAAATACCCAAAGATATGGAAGCTAACTAACATGTTATTAAACAATAAATGGGTCAACAAAAAGACCAAGGAAGAAATCAAAAGATACCTCACAATAAATGAAAATGAGAACAAAACCACCCAAAATCAGTGGGACACCAGGAAAGCAATCCTAAAAGGGAAATTCACAGCACTGTGGGCTTATCTTGAGAAACAAGAAAAAGCTCAAATAAACAATCTAACTTTACACTTAAAGGTATTTTAAAAACAACAACAAAGCCCAATGTGAGTAGAAAGAAGGAAATAATACAGATCAAAGAAGAAACAAACAAAATGGAGTCTAAATATAATACAACAGATCAATGAATTCATGATCTGGTCCTTTGAAAAGATAAATAAGATTGGCAAACCTTTAACCAGAATCACTAAGAAAAAGTGAGAGAGGACCCAAATAAATAAAATCAGAAATGAAAGAGGAGAAATAAGAACTGACACCAAAGAAATGCAAAGGATTATAAGAAAATGTTATGAACAACTATGTGCCAACAAATTGGACAACCTAAATAAAATAAATAAATTCCTAGAAACATACAGTCTTCCAACCCTAAATCAGGAAGAATCAGGAAGAATCCCTAAATAGACAGATGATACCTGGTGAAATTGAAGCAGTAATCAAAAAAAACTCCCAAAAAATAAAAGTCCTGGACCAGATGGCTTCACAGGTGAATTTTGCCAAACATTCCAAGGACAACTAACACCTCTCCTTTTCAAACTATTTCAAAAAATTCAAGAGGAAAGAAGACTGCCAAGCTCATTTTACCAGGCCAGCATTATCCTAATTCCAAAACCAGACAAAAACACTACTAAGAAAGAAAATTATACACCAATATCCCAGGTGATCATAGATGTTAAAATATTAGTAAACCAAATACAAAATGCATCAGAAAAATCAAACACCATGATCAAGTGGTATTTATTCCATAAATGCAAGGTTGGTACAACATTCACATATCAATAAATGTGATACACTACATAAACACAATGAAATATAAAAATCACATGATTATATCAATAGATACAGAAAAAGCATTTGATAAAATCCAGCACCCATTTATGATAAAAATTCACCAAAGTGGGAATAGAGAAAATGTACCTCAATGTAATAAAAGCTATATGAGACAAACCCACTGCCAGCATCATAGTCAATGGGCAAAATCTACAAATGTTCTACTTAAGATTTGGAACAAACAGGGATGTCTCTTTTTACCTCTCTTATTCAGCATAGTACTGGAAATGCTAGCCATAGCGATCAGGCAAGAAGAAGAAATAAACAGCATCCAAACTGAAAAGGAAGAAGTAAAACTGTCTTTATTTGCAGATGACACAATACTGAGCATATAAACCCCAAAGATTCCACCAAGAAACTACTACAACTGATAAATGTGAATTCAGTAAAGTAGCAGGATACAAAATTGATATCCCAAAATCAATTACATTTTTATATGCCAACAATAAACTATCAGAAAGAGAAATTAAGAAAATAATCCCATTTATAATTGCTCCAAAAAGAATAAAATACCTAGGAATAAATCTAACCTAGTATGTAAAAGACTTGTACTCAGAAAATTATAAGACACTGAAGAAATAAACTGAAGAAGATACAAATATGCAGAAGCACATACCATGTTCACAAATGGGAAGAAATAATATCATTGAAATGTCCACGCTACCTAAAGTAAACTATAGATTCAATGCAATTCTTATCAAATACCAAAGATGTATTTCACATAACTAGAACAAATATTTCAAAAATTTATATGGAACCACAAAGACCCTGCATAGCAACAGCCATCCTGAGAAAGAAGAACAAAGTTGAAGGAATCATGCTACCTAATATCAAACTATACTATAAGGCCATAGTAATCAAAACAGCATGGTACTGGCATAAAGACAGACATAAATCAATGGAACAGAATAAAGAGCACAGAAATAAACTGACACCTTTACATTCAATTAATATTTGACAGAGGGAGCAAGCATATACAGTGGACTATAGTTTATTTAATGAATAGTGTTGAAAAAATTGGACAGATATATACAGAAAAATGAAACTAGATCAGTTTTACACCACACACAAGAGTAAGTTCAAAATGAATTAAAACTTAATTAGACCTGAAACCATAAAAATCCTAGAAGAAAACATGAGCTGTAAAATCTCAGCCATGACTTGTAGCAATATTTTTTAAAGATTTTATTTATTTATTTTTAGAGAGAGGGGAAGGGAGAGAGAAACATCAATGTGCGCTTGCCTCTTACATGCCCTCTACTGGGGTCCTGGCCTGCAACTCATGCATATTCCCTGATGGGGAATCGAACTGGTGACCCTTTGGTTCACAGGCTAGCATTCAGTCAGCTCAGCCACACCAGCCAGGGCAGCTTGTAGCAATATTTTATCTGATATATCTCTTCACACAAGGGAAACAAAAGAAAAAATAAACAGATGGGACTACATCAAACTAAAAAGTTTTTGCACAGCAAAGGAAACCATCAACAGAATGAAAAGACAATGCACTTCATGGGAGAACGTATTTGCCAATACATCTAATAAGGGGTAATATCTGGAATTTATAAAGAATTTATAAAATGACACACAAAAAAACAATCCAATTAAAAAATGGGCAAAGGACCTGAATAGACAGTCTCCTAATAGGATAATAGATATATATAAAGATGTTCAACATCAGAAAATCATCAGAAAATACAAATTAAAACGTATTGAGATACCATCTCACACCAGTCAGAATGACTATTACCAATAAACCAACAAACAAGTGCTGGCAAGGAAGTGAAGAAAGGGGAACTCTTTTGCACTGTTGGTGGGAATGCCAACTGGTGCAGCAACTGTGGAAAGCAAGATAGAAATACTTCAAAAAATTAAAAATGGAACTTCCTTTTACCTCAGCAATCACACTTCTGGAATATATCTGAGAAACCAAAAACACTAATGTTCAAAAGTACATAAACACCCCTATGTTCATTGCACCATTATTTATAATTACCAATATATGGTAGCAGCCCAAGTGTCCATCAGTAAATAAGTAGATAAAGCAACTATGTGGCATTTATACAATGGAATACTACTCGGCCATAAAAAATAAAATTTACCCTTTGTGACATCATGGATGGACCTAGAAGACATTATGCTAAGTGAAATAAACCTATCAGAGAAAGACAAATATCATGTGATTTCTCTCATATGTGGAATCTAATGAACTAACAAGCAAAATAGAGACAGACTCATAGAGCACAGGTTGACAGCTATGGAGGGGAGGTTAAGGGGTAGAGGGATAAAGGAAAAGGGAAAAAGAATTTACAGACATAGAAAACAATGTGGCGATTACAGGCAAGAAGAAGGTAAAGGGGGATAAGTGGTAATGGAAAAAATACAATAAAAAAATTTTTATGCAGTATGTTATGTTTTCCCATTATATAAGATGTTTGTGTACAGACTTCATCAAGTTAGGGAAATTGCTTACTGGTCATAGTTTTCTAAGTGGTTTTTATCACAAATAAATGTCATACTTCATCAAATGCTGTTTTGTTTTACATCTCTGTAGATAATCACATGATTTTTCCTTAGTCTATTATGCAATGAGCTATATTGAGAGATTCTTCTAAGGTTATAGTTTTCTTATATTTCTAAAACCAAGCTGATATACTTTTTAAAAAATTTTATTTATTTACTTTTAGAGAAAGGGAAAAGGAGGAAGAAAGAGAAGGAGAGAAACATTAATGTGTGGTTGCCTCTCATGCATCCCCTACTGGAGACCTGGCCCTCAACCCAGGCATGTGCCCTGGCTAAGAATCGAACTGGCAATCCTTTGATTCACAAGCCAGTATTCAATCCACTGAGCCACAACAGCTAGGGCTGATATGTTTATTAACATGTTGAATTTGGTGAACTGATATTTGATTTTGGAATTGGTGCATATAATAGTTTTTTTTGGATATACTGAAGTCAAAAACTAAATATAAAATTCATACTGTATTTAAAATATGCAAGACTGTGTTTTAGATTGACCAGTTGTCACAAAAGAGAAGCTTGAGAATTAAACTAATATCCTTTCTTTTATGTTTTATTTTGCTTGCATGGTAGGTTCTGCCACCTACTCTGCACTTTAAAATTGTTCTTGAATATTTAAGTAGAATTGTTAAAAATCACATTAGCATCTACTAGGGAATAGGTAAATTGTTCTAAGCATTAATTTACAACTCCACAAGTTAAAAAAAACTAAAACTAAGAGCACATTTGATCTAATGCTACGATATTTATAAGCAATCCTGTTGGAAACGTGGTTGTTGAACTTCTTCCACTCTTAATGCTCTATTAGCTACAAAATTAGGGCATGGGTGGGATATAATATGCAAAATAATTTGAAAAGTAATCTGTTAGGAGCCCTCTTACCTCTGCAGTTGTCACCAGAAAGGGACTGGGACAGAAGCTGGTCTGCCATAGCATGGGCTGCTATGCGTGGGTTCTTGACTTAATGCAGGAAAGATTTCATGATACACATCCTGCTGATTTTAAGAGTATGTTTATTGAAGCTGGGGATATTGAAATAAAATCAGGGCTTAACATAGAAGAGGCAACATAGCAACAAGAGTGAGCCTAAGTGGACCCTTGGTCCTTTGAAAACCTGAGGAAGAGTTGAGCCTAGGCAAGTCATCTTGGTCCTTTAGAAAGAAAGTCACAGAGGCAGAAGAAGTGAGCCATCTGGGCTACATGGGTTCAGGAAACAAGTTATAAAGGCAAAAGGAGGGCCTTTAGAGACAGGTTCAGGGGGTTAGCTTGGGACAAGCCACCATCGCCCACTGTTCCCCTGGTTGCAGGTCTTGTGGAGACCTTAGGAGAAAGAGAGCAAAGATACACATGTGAGGAAAGAAGGGTGGGAAGATGTGGGTTTTCACTAGGGAGAGCACACACTGGGTCCTTTTTCCTAAGGGTTGCTATCTGTTTTCTAAAGATGCAAATTTTAGAAGAGGTCTCAGGGGAGGATCTTAATAGAATATTCATCAGTTTTTCAGGTGTGCCCTTTAATATGCTGATTCACCAAAATTAGTGTAAAGAGGGGTCATGGTCATTCCCTGGTCAGTTTTACCTTCAAAGGACATCATCGAAGAGGGACTGGGACTGAGGTAGGCCCTCCCCTGGCTTGTTCTGAAATGTGTAAACCATTTGCTCCTAAGTGTCCTTGCTTAGAAAAAATAAGACCTTGCAATTTGTTATCTGGCTATAAATTGCTAGGCCATTTAACTATCTGTCTCAGTTTCCCCATTTTACTACCCAAGGAAATTTCCTAGCTTCTTAATATCCTGCCTCACACTTACCCCCAGCCTCCCCTGCTTGAATTGTTTCTTGAATTGTTTCTGCTGAAGTCTGCATTCACAAATAAAAGCAGTGCCGTGAGTCAATGGGAAACAAAACTAAACACATGTGCATTTAGTGACTGCTGTGTGGGGGATACCGGCATACTGAGGATGTTTATGCTATAAAAAAGATATCTAGTGAGGAATTTCAATATGGGCTGCTCTGGAAATTATGAGTGGTGTTTGAGCAGAAAGCAGGATTCCAGGGCTTCAGCCCTGAATCCCCTCTTCCTTTGAGAAAGCGTTCTGTAAAGGACTGAGATGAAGATCAGTGAGAAAGGAAAACTCCAAACAAGAATTAATTAATGGTTTAATCAACTCGCCCATGTCTTTTGAGCTCTAGCTAAGTGCTGATCATTGAGACTGCAGAATGCAAACATGGACTTTTAGAAACCCACACTGTTTCTAAGTCCCTCTTTTTAAGAATGCACAGGCATACCTTGTTTTAGTGCACTGTACAGATGTTGTACTTTTTACAAACTGAAGGCTGTAGCAACCCTGCATGAACAAAGTCCATTGGAGCCATTTTTCACATAGGCTCAGATGTGGTTTAGCATTGTTTATCAATTTAATTAAGATATGGCCCTGACTGGTGTTACTAAGTGGATTGAGTGCCTATGAACCGAAAAGTCACTGGTTTGATACCCAGTCAGGGCACATGCCTGGGTTGCAGGCCAGGTCCCTGGTTGGGGGCATGCAAGAGACAACCAACTGATGTTTCTCTCCCTCCCTTCCCCTCTCTCTGAAAATAAATAAAAACCCTAATATATATATATATATATATATATAAAATATATGTACATTTTTTACATAAAACTAGTGCACACTTAATAGTCTATAGTATGGTATAAACATAACTTTTATATGTAAAAAATTCATATGACTTGCTTTATTGTGGTGGTCTAGAACCAAACTCACAATATCTCTGGAGTGTGCCTGTATAGTAGAATAAAAAAGACCCACAGTAAACAGATAATAATAATAATGAGTATGATAATGCAATGTGATAATACTAAGAATACATAGGATCATATCAGGGCGGAAGAGATTTGCAGCCTAGACAAGGGGGAAGTCAACTAAGCAATCCACAGGAAAAGACACCAGAGCTTATTTCTACAAAAGTAAAAGTTAGCTAAGTAAACACAGTGCATGTGTGTGTGTGCACTCATACATGTATATGGGTTCAAAGTAGGGGTGAGGAGCTAGAAAGTTCCATGTTGAAAAAATAACATATGTGAAGTTCCAGAGGAAAGAGAGCCTACAAGCATTTGGACAACTGCAAATAAATTACTTTATGAGACTCAATAATTAAAGAAGCCCCTGTATATTAGACAAAAGTAATTGGTCTTTTACTAAAGTCTAAGGGAACCCATTCAAGAAAAGTAAGCGAAGGAATGGCATTAGCAGTGAGAAACTGCCTGCCATGGCAGTGGGCTTCTCATAAGAACTATTGCCCTAAAAGTTCCCCATCATTTCTTTTGTGTTCCAGAATATTGCAGGTAACAGAAAACTCCCCTCCGATACTATTGAAATGTCCCCAGACCATTTGCTTGTCCCCTTGCAGCCAAAGACAACCAAATGTACTGAAGATCAATTAGGAAATCTTCCCTCAAACTCCCAACTTAATAGAAAACATGCCAATCAGAGTTTGTCTCAGGGTTTCTGTTTTTACTCTAGAAAAATGACTCTCCTTCCTATACCTTTGAAACCCTGCTGACACAGATGCAACAGCAATTGGGTTCCACTCCTCAAATTTATGAATAAAAGCTTGTGGTACTTGTGTCTTAAATTTAATTTTTTCTTTTATATTAAAGATGCCACAGTATAGAAAGTAGATTGATGGTAAGGGAGTTGTTAGACTGAAGACAAGAAGACAAATGATGATGATGATGCTCTAATCCAGATGAGGAAGGAAGAAAAGGAGAAAAGGAGGGAGGAAGAGAGGGAGGAAGTGAAAGAAGTAGGGAGAGAGGGAAGGGTTCTTAACCATGGCATGACAATAGGGATTAAAAGATACAGATGAACTCAATGGGCACGAAGGAGGAAGAATTAAACCAAGTTTCTGATTTCCAGATGAGAAGGCTAATGTTCCCTGAATGAATGTGAACCAGAACATGCCTGTTCATAAATAATCAACCAATGGCATATTTCGCAGACATAGAACAAACACCTCAAATATTTATATGGAACCATAAATGACCTAGAATAGCTGCAGCAATTTTGAGAAAGAAGAGCAAAGTAGGAGGGATCACAATACCTGATACCAAACTGTATTACAAGGCCACTGTACTCAAAACAGCCTGGTACTGGCATAAAAACAGGCACATGGACCAGTGGAATAGAAGAGAGAGCCCAGAAATAAACCCAAGTCTCTATAGTCAATTAATATTTGACAAAGGGGGCAGCAACATAAAATGAAGTAAAAATAGCCTCTTCAACAAGTGGTGTTGGGAGAACTGGACAGCAATGAGCAAAAAAAAAATGAAACTCGAGCACCAACTTACACCATATACAAAAATAAATTCAAGGTAAATAAAAGATTTAAATATAAGCCATGACAAAGTCCTAGAGGAGAACATAGGCAGGAAAATCTCGGATATTTCAGGCAGCAACATTTTTACTAAAGCAATGGACATAAAGGAAAGAATAAACAAATGGGATCTCATCAAAATAAAAAGCTTCTGCATGGCTAAAGAAAATAGTATTAAAATAAAAAGAGAATCAACTGTATGGGAAAACATATTTGCCAATGATACTTCAGACAAGGATTTAATCTACAAAATAAATAAAGAATTTACATGACTCCACTCTAAGAAGACAAGCAACCCAATTAAAAAATGGGCAAAGGACTTAAACAGATACTTCTCCAAGGAGGACATACAGAGGATCCAGAAACACATGAAAAGATACTCAATATCACTAGCTATCAGAGAGATGCAAATTAAAACTACAATGAGATACCACTTCACACCAGTCAGAATGGCCATCATAAACAAAGCAACAAACAACAAGTGTTGGAGAGGTTGTGGAGAAAAGGGGACCCTAGTGCACTGCTGGTGGGATTGCAGACTGTACCAGTGCAACCACTATGGAAAACAGTATGGAAGTTTCTAAGAAAACTAATTATGGATCTATCTTTTGACCCAGCAATCCCACTGCTAGGATTATATCCTAAGAACCCTAAAACACCAATCCAAAAGAACCTATGCACCCCAATGTTCATAGCAGCACAATTTACAATAGCCAAATGTTGGAAGCAACCTAGGTGCCCATCAATAAATGAATGGATCAAGAAACTATGGTACATTTACTCAATGGAATTCTATGCAGCAGAGAGAAAGAAGGAGCTCCTGCCCTTTGCAACAACATGGATGGAACTGGAGAGCATTATGCTAAGCGAAATAAGCCAGGCAGTGAAAGACAAATACCATATGATCTCACCTTTAACAGGAACCTAATCAACAAAACAAACAAACAAGCATAATATAGCCAAAGACACTAAAATTGAGAATAGGCTGACAGTCACCAGAGGGGGGAGGGGAAGGAATTTCAGGGGAAAAGTGGAAGGGTTTAGAGCAACAAGTATAAAAGACACATGGACAAAAACTAGGGGGGGGTGGATATGGGAAGGAAGTGGGGAGGGTTGGGGCAGTGGGCTGGGATGGGAGTAAAAGACAGAAAACTGTACAAGAACAATAAAATAAAATAAAATAAATAAAATAAAATAAAATAAAATAATAAAATAAAAATAAAATAAACAATAATTGAGAGAAAGGTTGTAAACCACTTTCAAAAAAGCAAAAATACCATGAACCAAATGTATACAAAATTAACCCACAAGATTTTTTAAGTAGGCCTTTCAATATTAGAGCAAATTTTTTTTTAAATGGTGCTTTCCTGCTCTTAGGATCTCACATGCAGAGAAAGCTGTCAGGTCAGACAGCCTGGGATGCATCCACTGCACCAGATAAAACAGGAGCTTCCTGGAGCAGAGGGTTCTGCAAGGAAGCAAGAACAGGCACCAGGTGGTAGACTAGTGGACTCAGACCAGACCTTGTTCAGCAACCTTGGTATTTGAATTCTGGCTAGGAAAGAATTCAGAGTCAAGGCTCAAAATATAAGAGAAAGTTTATTTGGTAAGTCACAGAGGTAGAAGTGAGCCATAGAAGAAATAGGCTCCGGAAACAAGTTTCAGAATTAAAAGAAGGGGCCCTTGGAGCTTAGGAGAAAGAGAAAGACAAGAGAAAGTTCCTGGGGGAAGAAGAAGGAGAGGGCTAAGGCAAGTGGGAGAGGGAGAGGAAATTCGCAGGTGTACTCACTGGAAGAAATGCTGCTGGGTCCCCTGTCTTAAGGTATTTTAAGGGTAGGGATTTTAGGGGAGGTCCGAGGGGGAGAATCCAATAGAATATTCATCAGTTTTCCAGGTATGTCCTTTCAGGGTCGTGGTCTCCACTGATCAATGGACACCAGAGCAGGGGATCATTAGTCAGTTCAGCTGGTCCTGATGTCAGCCATGGAGTTGCTTGTCTGTCTTTGCTTCTTCTCTGGGTTGGACCTGAAACACAATGGAAGACCAGATATAATCTCTAGGGAGGAAAGGTCAAGGGGTCTCAACGACATGACCAGGGGTATGCTATAGGAGGAAAGAGTGCCCTGAAGAATTTGTGACCTGGCACATGTTATCAACTCCTCAAGAAAATTTAAAGTGATGACACTTAGAGCTGGATTTTCTCTTTCCTGCATAACAGGGGCCCCTTGCAGTTGTGCTCACATTACTATTCTGCTTGTCTTTTTCTGATCACTGGTTGTTTTTTCACTCTGAGATTGTGAATTCCTTCCCAATAAGGAACTGAATCTGAATTATCTCTCTCTGCCTCCTTTTCACTCTTCTTTTTCTACTTCTCAGTTCCTCTCTGTCACTGTCTCTCTACCTCTTGTTTTCTGCCTCCATTTCTGTCTTTCTACATGAGCATCCAAAATCTTTGCTCAATCCCTCCTGCAGCATTTTTACCAGCTCTCCTAGAAGGCATTTAGAAAGCACCATGACAGCAAATGACTTCTCCTTGTTCTTATCTCTTCCCTGAGGACAAGTACATTTGTACACTCCAGGTTAGGCTGCCCTTTGGCTCTCCAGGAAGGCACACAAGTGCACACACACACATTTTGACCTTCTATTTACTTATTTAGCTCTTCAAAGGAACCTTAAGGACAAGAACTGTTTGATTCTCTTAATTTCCCTGGCAGTCAGCCTAGGGCCTGATACCTAGGAGGTACTTAACCAATATTGGTTGAATTAATGTTTAATAAACATTAAATAAATTAAGAAAATTCTAAACTAATGAAAAATATGAGCCAGGCATCCCTAAAACAAGAGAACAAATAATTACAAAGCTTTGAAAGTAATTATAGGAGGTGTAAACTACAAATCAGTGCACCACAAATCACATCACAACAAACATGTGTAATCAGGGAAGCTCCGTGTTCACGTGGGAGACAGCTAATATAGTCTGCTTCCTTATATATGAAGTGTAGTTCCCACATAAAAATATGTCAGATTATTAAGGAAGTATTTAGCAAATTAAGTACATTCAGGTATTAAGATAGATGGAGTTAGAATTTGTTATTCTTTCCAATTAAATACTCTGAGTTGGGGAGAAAGAGGCTGCTACCTATACGTGCAGTCATGCAAGTGACCACGGCCTCTCTGTGAAACTGTGACTCTTTACATAAGCACAAACGAACTGCCTCCCATGTCCAAAAATAATTCGAGCTTTCCCCAGCCATCCCAGTCCAGGGAAAATTCAATAGACATTATAGAAGCTTCCTCAGAATTTATTCCCTGAAGGCATAAATTCTTTGAACAATTTGAGAACATGGCACAAACTTGAAAGTTGGCAGATGGATGGAAATGTAAATAAAATTTTAATGAGGGCTCTTCCTTCTTACTTAAAAGCAGATGGTAAATATTTCATGCCCTTCTTAGCAGGGCTTCAGGTGCCTGGTACTATTAGTGAGATATTCTTTGTCTTCTCCAAAAAGTTAACACTGTTTTGTGATATTTCATAATACCCAAACTTAGCCCAATTCTCCCACTCCACACAGTCAATACTCAAACTTCACAGGTCAAAAACAACACTCAATCATCACAATAATGATGCATTTCTTCTGGCCAATATTTTTGTCATGTTACAGCGAAGTTATAATTGTATGATGCAAAGAATAAAAAGAAACTTTGGATAAAACAGTTTGTAAATTAATTGAAAATTTTATTTCATTCAGTGGTCTTGGAAATCTATTTTTCTCATACTCGGCCACTTTGGTCACAGTGAGTCTTCTAAGCCCAGGATAGGACTGGTGCAGTTGTAAGGAAGAGAGGGATATAGTAAGACACAGCATAGAAACAAGGAAAGCTTCAGAAACTTACAGGAGAGTTAACAGGGAGTGCATAATCTTTCCCCAGTGTCAAAACCAGGATCTAAAATAACAGAAATCACAAAATAGTCAGTCAAGACAATGGCTTTAGAGAAGAAAAGCAAAAAAATAGGAGTGTTAAATACCAAGTTAGGTCACCCAAAGAATTCCATTCTTCAAGGCAATAGCAAAGAGCAGCAGGACCCACAGGAGAATGCAGAGTGAATGGGAACAAAATAGAAACAGACTTCATTAGGCTGACTGGTGTAAAGCAAGATTCAGCCTTGTATACATATGGCCATGAGGAGAACCAAGAATCCCCTGACACCTAAGAAATTTAAAATGTCCTTGGTGTCCAGGAATATGCTGCAGAGGAACTGAGGACCATGTAATAGACTCTAGGGGTGCTTAGCAAAGTAAATAACCCCACAGTTTCTGGTCTTTATCTGTGCGATCTTAGGGAATAATTTAACCTTTCTAAATCTCAGTTATGGGATTTAGTAGCACCTGACTCGTGTAATATTAGTCTGACTACTGCCCCAAAGGCATTTAAGGTGTTTGATACCTGATTTTGTTGCCAAATTATTTATAATATTAGTCCTCCACCCTGTGTATTCCCCTTGCAAAACAAACAAAAAACAATAACTATTTCTGAAACTACTGCTTCTGAAAGTATACCTATCTACACTACCATATGACTAATTATGGCAAAAGGAATGAAAGTCAACCACCTGGATATTTAAAGAAAACCTGAGAGTGGATTAGAAAGTGAACAAGGGCTGAACCTATCTCCTTTCTAGTACTTCCTTCAGCCTCCCTCTGGGTGGTGCCCCATCCACCTCCAGACATCCAATGTCTTCTAACGCAGCGGAACTAGAACAAGACCACATAAAGGTCATTTACAGCAGAATGTGAAAGTCTAGAGTAACTTCTTTCACATCAAACTTAGATTAGGAATAAAAATCTCTCTATCCTGTTAAAGAGACAGTAAACACCGAAGAAATAAGAAGGAGGTATATCATAGAGCCACATTACCAGTCTCCAAAGACTACTTTGCCAACTGCCAGCACTGGTCTCAACTCAACCTACAGAAAATAATTAAACCTTCCTTTAATTAATCAGACTCATTAATAGTCTCAAAATTACCACTCAGTACATTATAGATTATTATAAAGGGAAATAAGACTGCATACTAATTTTAGACAATAGCCCAGAAGTTCCTCTTTGAAGGAAATAGCAGTCTCATCTGACCTGTTCTCCTAAAATTGAAAACAAAACAATTTAGTCAACTGGGGAATCCAGTTAAATGGTGTTTTCTTTAGTTTGGGCCTTTCCTGTGATCCACAGCTGAAGGGGTCTCCATATACTTCTTATTTATAAAACTCATTACTCAACAAACCAAAAATAGTCTCCCATGCCAGTTGACCTAAAAACCCTCCTGACTTCAACTTGATAAGGATCACTGAATTAATTAAATCCAAGCACAGGCTCCTGAACTAAGACATGGTTCCCTCAGGAAGAGCTGCAAACACAATCCCAGAAGCCATTTGTAGCATGAGCAGCCCATTCCCTCAGCTGCCTTTCAATTAGTTAGGAAGGTGAGACTGCCTGCTACCTTGGGTTTGGGATGTGCCAGGCTATTCTGGTGGATACAGTATGCTATTAGCCAATGCGTTGCTAAGTAGTTGGTTCTGCAGCATTTGACTGTGGAAATCAAATACCACAGAACTCCACCCCCAGCCCTGGCTCCTCTCCTCTTAGTTTGTTTCATTGAAAACAATTCCTGGCAACACAGGAAAAAATACATAATGAAAGATGGGAAGTGTGCGCCTGCCTGTCTTTATTCTGGGGTTTTGAAAAAGGTCCCTCCTAATACGAAGCCAAGGCATCAGAGAGCCTCAAGGAGGTCAAGCAAGTAAAGGTCAGAACCCCTGGCCCCAAAGAGTCCCCTCCGTTGGTGATTCAGCCTTTACAGACAACAGCTCTTCTCATTTCATGCCCCTGAAGCAAGAGGTAATGGATCGAAAAGGTAGTGAGTGACAAGTTGCTGGAAAACAAACAGTTCAAAGCTGAGCATTGGAGCCAGGCTGCGGGTCATGGGGGAGTCAGAGAGGTAGGACTGAATCTCAATGTATTCCACACTGAGCCTCCCACTGGTGCAGAGCTCCTCAACTCTGTTATAGTAAAGTTATAAAGTTAGCACCAAGCATGTTGAACATCTATTATGTGACAAATCTTTCAACATTCCCCATTTAGTTGTGACTTAAGTATTTTATTGGGTAAAGAAAGGAGGGTAAAATAGTTTGCTCCATGTCACATGGATGCTTGTAGACCCAGGGGTGCTGCATGTGCCCCTTGGTGTCAGAGCCAACTGTTGTAATCCTCAGCAAATACAAACTCACGGGCATTCTGAGGCCCAGTGAGCCAGTGTTCCCACTAACTCATTGTCTTAGAAAATTCAATTTTAGGAGATGTGCTTTTCAAAAGGAAAACCAAAAATAAATAAATAGATGACAGCAGTCCAAGAAAATATATTCTCTTCTGGGCTTAATTGCAATTAATTAGCACATAAACTTAGCCTCAAATTATGATGCACTTTGCACTGGAAATTAAATTAATTAATTATGGTGCAGCCACCACTAAAACCTTATAGTTAATACATCCTCTAAATAAAGCATTTGAAAATTAATGACATACTTATTCTTGTTTATTAACAATTGAATAGTTATGTGTTAAGCTTTTTTAATTGGGTGAAAAGAAAAAGGGTGGTGAGAAAATTGGGAGATAATCATATCAGCAGCATCCTTGATGGGAGAAGAAGAGAATCAAGACTTCTAAAGAGAGCTATCTTTTGTATTCCTAGGAGACCAGAAAGGTAGTTGGGCTTGTCCTTAACATATACTATTTGGTAAGGGTAAAGGTTCTCATAGGATGCAATGAGAGCTCAGAGAATTGCAGGGAAGCATACTTCAGGAGATAAGAAAGACTTCCTGAAGGTGTTTGAACCACTTATTTAAAGATCGTAAAAGTTAGCCAGACAAAGGAGAAGGAACAAAGAGTAGATCAGTCCACAGAGGGAGAGGAGCATTAAAACACGCACACAAGCTAAAAACAGGATGTTTGTATACCATATTGCTCTTACAACCAGTCTAGTAAACCAGGGCAAACTAATTATATTGGGAGAAGAATTAAACAGAGAAGATACCAGGGAGGGCCTTGCATCAATGAATGTTAATGAATTTGAACTTTGTGTCATCACACATTTTGACATAACTGTGCTATCAGCCAAATTGGCATTTCACAACCAGGGATGAGGTAGTTCATAAGTGAGATACTACTAATAAAAGCTTAAATAACTAAGGTTTTTACATTTTCAACTATTTTTATAAAGTGCAAATTAAAAGTTAGTCCTATAATTATATTCATAACCCTTAGTTACTCAGTTTTTGATATGTTTTCTTCAGTTGGAGAAAAAGAGAAGATAATACGTGAAGCATGCAAAAAAGTAATTGCAACAAGACAAGACATCTATGGAAAGTCTCCCATGTGAACTGCATTTGTCATGTGACTCTGTGGAGAAAAGATTGATGACGTCTATAATAGTGAGGGAATGTCCCTGAGGAGCTAAGTCTTATTTCCATGCTTTCCTTGCACAGTCGTGATTGCCTGCGTTTTCCACTTCCCCTTGCATAGAACTTTCCTTCTCCCTCCATGACAACTGTCATCATCAATTTTGTTCAAGAGTCAAGCCCAGCATCTAGAACAATACTTAAAACTAAGAGGTGCTCAATATATGTCAACTGTTAAATTAATCAACTAGGGCTAAATTTTCTAGCACCAATCATCTGACATCTGTGTCTTGATTGTTATGCAGCTCTAGATGATGGCATCAGATAACTGATGTGAAAGTTGATGCTGAAAATGAGTTCTGATATAACAATGACCTAAAGTATATGGAATTGGTTTTGGGAACAGACAGCAGGCAGCAAGAAAAATGTTATAGGAGGTATTATGGAATGAATGTTTGTGACCCCACCCCCAAATTTACATGTTGAAATCCCTAAGGTGATGGTCTTAGTAGCTGAAGCTTGTAAAGTAATCAGATCATGAGGGTGGGGACCTCCTGAAAGGGATTAGTGCTTTGATAAAAGATAACCCAAAGAGCTCTCTCATTCCTTTCACCATATGAGGACACGTAGAGGAGAGGACTGAACCAAAGAGTAACAAGTGTGAGAAATTTCTGTTGTCAATAAGGCAGCCATGTCAAACTAAGACAGGATGCTAGAAAATACTGTGGAAACGGTTTTAGAATGAATGCTGGAAAAATCATGAGAAATTATAAGACAAAGCTAGGAAGTGGCAGGAAATCTACTATAAGAAGCTAGAAAAATGGTGATCATATTGTCTTGTGGTGAAACATTTGATAAGCTCATATCCTTTACTAAACCATTACATTTGAAAATACCCCAACCACAGAGACATCTCACATAAGTAGCATCAGTTCTAGAACCAGATATCTGCATAAAATTGTCATCTCTCTTAGTTTAACAAGAAAGGCAAGGTCTTTATGAATTTTCTGACACAGTATATTTTGTAGCCTAAACTCTGAAATCAGAGTCCATTAGGAAAAGTCATCAATTCCTTATGCTGTCACTGACTCTAAACTTAGACTCACCACCTGACTTCTCTGTGCCTCAGTTACTTCATCAGTAACATGAGGAGAAGGGAGATGGGTTAACAAGGAGAGAAATGTGCATAATGCACTTGAATCTTTTCTCCAACTGAGTATAAAGAGCACTCTGTAGCCAGGAAAGAAGAGCTGTCCAAATTTGCCAGGACTAGCAGAAGAAAGAGTGTAATTAAATGATAATCGTCTTGAATGGGATAAAACAGCAGCAAACAAAAGTTTCACTGGGCAGAAAAAAATTACCTGCAGGCAAAGCAAAAGCACTTTTAAAAAATAAATCAAATTAAACCTAGCAAAAATTATGAAATAAATAAAGGATAAAAGAACATAAAAAGCAAACACAAATTTTTCTCCAGAAGATAAAAATATCTTAGGCAAATGACTGCTTTGAACTTTCAAACAAATTAAAGAGAATTGAGACTTCGTTAAAAAAAATCTACTATGAGTGCCAACAGAATAGGTAAAAAGGAGTGTGAAAACCTAAAAACAAAAATTGAGGAAAAAATAACATAATTATTTAAATGGAATTAGAAGCAATAGTGTACCACGTGCAATGTAAAAATGAATGACAAGGAAAGTATCAAAGATATGTACAAAAAATTTAAAAAGAGGTGCACAAAATTCAGATAATCAGTGCTTCTTGTAAAGATAACAGAATAAGATAAAACAAAATAAACAATGAAGGATACATTTTAGTCATAATTATTTATCTATGTTTAGAATAAAACTTCAAGAAAAAAGTTTATTTTTATATTTGGATAGTATAATTTCATGGAGTTGTTATTAGTTTCCTTGTTTTCTATATTTCATAATTTTCCTACAAAAAAGTGCCTCTCTTCATGTTTATAGAAAGCAATGAGAGATCTTACTTGCAGCCTCAGTATGATGCTCCATGATGTTCTGAGGGCTCTATCAAAAGCTAACCAGACCATCACAAACTACAATGACTTCAGTGAAAACAGTCTTTGTTCACTTCTGAGGTAGCTTTCCTGGATCAGCCATGCTATTTCCTCTTTAAAATCAGACAGCATTTGAAAGATTATTGTCAAAGTCAGTTTTTCTTCCAGATGCAATCTGTGACCCTTTACTACCACATATACCAAAGAAAGTTCACTAAAATTTCTAGAACTCAGCGTTAACATTTAGCACACACCATTTCTTAGTTTTATCCCTTTCTTCTGTCTAGAAGCAGAGATGAAAGCTTCGGAATGCAGAGACAATGCTACAAACCTTCCTTGCCTTTCTCAGAGTGCCTAGCAAAATTTAAGAGACAGAGAATGTTCTCTAACTCTTTCTGAAATAGGTGCTGAGTCACTCTGGCAAGCAAATGCTGGTATCAAGCCAGTTACAAGTGTCTCTGCTTCAAATCTGGACCCAGACACTAAATGCAGAGCAGCATGGCTTTTTTCCTACTAGATGCAGATAAAATATTTTGCATTATTTAAACCTCCAAAAGCCAGCAGCCTTGATTTTTTTTTCAAATCAGAAAGAGAGCAATAATATAGGACACATGAATATTACATGGTCTAACTCCGTCCTTTAGTGAACTACAACTAGTGAAGATCAATGACAACAGAACAGCCTTGCATTGCAAACCATTTGGTGTAATATGCTGAAGCTATTAGGTATAGTCATTAAGTTTCACACACACAAAAGATCTATTTCTATAATTTGTCTCAAAAAAAAAGTCCAAGGCAATCTGATGTCCCTTCATTTTCAATTTCAGATAGGTGGGAGTTGGTGGGCTTCATCTGTTAGAGAAAGCATTACTTCAGTTTAAAGAAGAAAGCAACTTATTTTTGCAAGAGATAGCCTGACATAAAATTTATCCAGCTGTCCAAGGTTGAGGCAGAGGTTCCCATCCATAACAGCAGGAATGACCATGAAATGAGGTGACACAAAAAATTACAAGGTAACTACAAGTCTTGAGCATGTGACCACAAACAAGGGAATAAAATGGAGTATAATAATAAAAATATTTTTTTTATTTTTAAAGATAAGATGGCTTCCTCTCATGCACCTTCCTCAGCACAAAGTAATTGGGAAGATTAATCAGGGCGCCACGCATATCCAGACAGGTGAATGCATTTCCTCGAGCAGAAAAAAACAGATCTTTCATGATCTCAGAATTTACTGAAGAGCTATATTGTGTAGTTTGTTTCACCTAAGCTCTGGATTTACAGGACCTCCATGCCCAACACCAGAAGGGAGTCTATAATGTTCCTTCCATAATTAAATTAATGACTATAGCCTCAGTTTTATATTTCTTTCTAACCTAAAATGCTCCTCTCAAATAAAATACATTGTTACCCTCTTTTAAAACTTAGTGCAAGTAGAGATTCCTCAAGGAGTATCCCACATTATTCCTTTTTGTTCTACTCTACAGGCCCTCTAATCCTCAGATACTTAAAAAATAAGAAATAAATTGTTATGACATTTGACATTGGCTATAAGAATTAAAAGCAAAAACAATGGAAAATTTATAATCTTAAATCCTATTTACACTTATATTTTGGAAGATAATCATTTGTGGTGCAAAGTACAAGGATCAGTACATAAAAGAGTGGCTCAACATGAGTTTTCACCAGGACATGCAGGGTGAGATAGATGGTCACATGTGCAATTGGCCCTCCATACCCACGGGTTCTTCATCTATAGATTCAACAAAACCTGAATTGAAAATATCCCCCCCAGAAAATGTTATATTGTTGCTGATATAAACTATGTAGTTAGGCCTACATTAATTGTATCTGTACTAAACATGTACAGACATTTTTCTTGTCATCATCCCCTAAATAATACAGTATAACAACTGTTTATACAGCATTTATACTTGAAGAGGTATTATAAGTAATCTAGAGATTATTTAGAATATACAGGAGGTTGTGCATAAATTATACACAAATACTATGCTATTTTATTTAAGAAAATTGAGCATCTGCAGGTTTTGGTGTCTGTGGAGTATCCTGGAACCAATTCCCCATGGATACAGAGGGATGACTGTAGTTGTGGAAATACAAACTGTTTTCATTATATTGTAGTCACTGATACCTTTAAAAAAAGACATAAGGGCTTGAAATAGCTATTCAACACTCAGAGGAATGTTTAGTTAATATATGCCTAGTTCACTTATGTATATTTTTCAATACCTATCTTATTTAAGACTTGTGTTAAAAGAATACAAGGATACTTCCAGCACTTGGCTATTGTAAATTGTGCTGCTATGAACATTGCCCACCAGTAAATGAGTGAATCAAAAAACTATGGTACATTTACACAATGGAATTCTATGCAGCAGAAAGAAAGAAGGAGCTTATGCCCTTTGCTACAGCATGAATGGAACTGGAGAGCATCATGCTAAGTGAAATAAGCCAGGTGGTGAGGGACAAGTACCACAACCTCTCACCTTTAACTGGAACATAATCAACAAAAGAAAAAAAGCAAACAAAATATAACGAGAGACATTGAAATTAAGAACAATCTAAAAATAACTAGAGGGGGGGATGGGACAGTGGGGGGGAAGGGTTTTCAGGAACTACTACAAAGGACACATGGAGAAAACCAAGGGGGAGGGTGGAAGCAAGGGAGGGAGGTGGGTTTGGCTGGGATGGGGGTAGTGGTGGGGGGAAATGCAGACAACTATAATTGAACAACAATAAAATAATCTTTAAAAAAAGAATACAGGGATAAATAAGACCCAGTCTAAGGACTTGCAATGTAAACGGTTACAATACACTATAGAATGAACTCATTCAATAACTATGGTTTCAGGATCCATGACTTGACAGGCACTGTGCCAAGTATGTTGTGACAAATATATAAATATCACTGAACTCCGGGAGTTTACTGACTAGCCTAGGAACCCCTAATCCATGCTTAGAGAGACACAGTGCTGGTGTACTGAGTTGGGGCTGGTGGGAGATTAGATCTCAGGGAGAGGTCAAAGAAGACTTCATTAAAGAGGTTATAATAATGATACAGCAATGAAAGTGTGAAACACCCTCCATTGCCAATTGGATATTTGCAACTCCTTGTTGCAGGTATAAGCCAGTCTTCAGTCTTTAGCAGTGATGACTATATCCTTGCTGGCTACATATTCTTAAGTATGCCTGGCCTATTTCCTGTATCAGTCTCTAAGCTCCCATGGCCATAACCCCTAAAATATTTATCAAAGTCTCTTATAAGCAGAAATCCTGCTGGGACATTTTCAATATCAGTAGAGTGAGCAGATTGTTCATTAAAATCAGAGTTTGCAAAACCATTTTTAGTAGAGTCACAGACCACATAATCCAGAGAACTATTAAAGTGAAACAACTGTATCCCAAATAAAATGCTCTTTTTAATACATTGCTAGGCCTCCAAAAAGAAATAGAAATCTCTAAGTTCCTTATCCTCCCACCAAAACTGAAAATGGATCTGAAATAGTTAGCAGATTTAAAGGTGGGATCTCCCTGAGAGAAAATAGGAATAACAACACTGAAATCTAGAGACTATATTTGTGATGGCAGCAAAGTCAAGGTACTGAGCCTGAAATCCTCAAAGTCAGAGACCATCAAAGAAGCCAGTATAACTCCATATTGTGAAAGTCCTCCAACAGAAGCCAACACAAATCTCTGAAGGAAATCATCTGCCATCAGGATTCCTAGAAATTAAAATCAAACCATTCAATATAATTCAAGATCAAAAAATGAACAAAAAACCCTTCATGACTGAAGCTCAATACAAACAATGAACAATGGGCTTAGATTCCTAAGGACTTTGAATTCTGAAAGTAATACTGTAAATATACATCATTATACAATTATGAACAAAACTACAAATTCTAATCTTAAAAATGAAGAAGATTTAAGAAAATATTTCAAATATCCAGGTATGTCTGTAATATCTTCTAGAAATGAAAAAAAATATTGTCTAAAAAAATTGAAGTTTGGGTTAAATATCAGATTATACATAATGAAGAGTAAAATGGTACAGTAGAACTGACCAAGAAAAAAACATAGAAAAAGGAGATGGGTAATAAGAATGAGAGGTCAAGATAAATAGAAAAGGGAATGAGATGATCTTACAACCAACTAATCAGATTGCCAAAATGGAGAACATAGAAAAAATGGGTAAGAGATCATAGTTGAAGAGCTAATAACTGTTGATTAACATGAATATAATGTATCCCAAGCAGGATGAAGAAAGAAATCTATGCCTAGGTATATTGTAATGAAAACAGAACAAGACCAAAGAGAAACCATTTAAGTAGACAGAGAAAAGAAGAAAGATCATATAAAACTGGCAGCAAACTTAACAACAGAAGCCCGAAAACAGTGGAATAATATTTTTAAAGGGATGAATGAAAAATCAGTAAACCTAGAATTGCATACCCAAACTTCCAATAAAAAAAAAAAATCCTTGAGACTTCTGGCCAAGATGGAGGCATAGCTGGACACACTGTGCCTCCTCTCACAACCAAGATTAAGGACAACAAAAACATAGAACCAAAAAAAGAAAAAGAAAAAGAAAACCCAACCAGGACAGAGAGAAAATTGAATTGTGAGGGAGTCCAACAATGATTCACCCAGACCAGCAACCAGAGGAGACCCCACGACCAGAGGTGACCCTGTGACCAGAGGTGCCCAAGAGATTGGAGGAGGCCCTGCGACCGGGGGCAGCCAAGTGACCAGGGGAAGTTCTGCAACCAAGGGTGGCCAAACAACCCGGGGAGGCTCTGCAAATGGGGGTGGCTCTGCAACCAGGGCCAGCTCTGCGACCTGAGGCGACCAAGTAACTGGAGATGACCAAATGACCGGGGGCAGACCTACGACCGTGGAAGGTTCTGTGGCCCGGGGAGGCCCTGAGGCCGGGGGCAGCCCTGTGACCGGAGGTGCCTTACAACCAAAGGCAACCAAGTGACTGGAGGCAGCCCTAGGCCCAGACCAGAGGAGGCTCTGCAACAGGCAGCGCTGCTACCAGAGGAGGGGGCTTTGTGGAAGACACAGAGCTCACACCCATGATCCTAGGTGAGACAAAAAAAAAAAACCTGGAATTGTGAAAAAAACAGAGTTGAACCCAAAAAGGGAGCATCCCAACAGCTGAAACAGTGGAAGCTGTGAACACCAGGATACCCAAAGGAGACTGCACCACTGAATCTCACAGATATTCTACCACAGAAGTTCACACCATAAACCCAGGGAGCCAAAACAGATAAATTTAAGAAGCTGAGGCTAATAAGAAGAGTCTCACAAACAATGGGAAGATAAAGAAAAATTTCCCCAAATGAAAGGAAAGGAGGAAGCCCCAGAAAGAATACTAAATGAAATGGAGGCAACTCAACTATCAGATTTTGAGTTCAAAACAATGGTTGTCAGGAAGCTCCATGAGCTCTCAAAGAGCTACCAGAAGCTACAGGGAAGCTACGATGAACTTACTACAAACATATCAACATGAAAAAGGAAATAGAAACTATCAACAAGGGCCAAGAGGAAATGAAGAACACAATTTCTGAACTGAAGAACACAGTGGAAGGAACGAAAATCAGAATCAATGAAGCAGAATATCGGATCAGCGAGTTGGAGGACAAAGTAAAAAAAAACACCCAGAAAGAGCAAGAAAAGGAAAAGAGGCTCAGAAAGAATGAAGAGGGATTAAGAGAAATGCAAGACAATATGAAAAGTAATAATATCCATATAATAGGAATTCCAGAAGGATAAAAAGAAGAGCAAGGGGTATAAAACCTATTTGAAAAAGTAATGATGGAAAACTTCCGTAATTTGATGAGAGAAAAAGTCACACAAATCCAGGAAATACAGAGCGTTCCAATCAAGAGGAACCCAAAGAGGCCCACTTCAAGACACATTATAATTAAAATGGCAAAATTCCAAGACAAAGAGAGAATCTTAAAGGCAGCAAGGGAGAAACAGGAAGTAACATACAAGGAAGCCCCAGTAAAGTTAGCAGCTGACTTCTCAATGGAAACTCCAAGCCAGAAGAGAATGGCAAGAAATATTCCAAGTAATGAAAACCAAAGACAGGCAACCAGGACTACTTTACTCAGCAAGCCTTTCAATCAAGATAGAAGGCCAAATAAGAAGCTTCCTAGACAAAAGAAGTCTAAAAGAATACACCTCCACCAAATCAATTCTGCAAGAGATGCTAAAGGGACTGCTTTAAGGAAAGGAAGGAAAAGAGAGGGAGAGGAACACAGGCACAAAAATGGCAATGAATAAGTACCTATCAATAATAACCTTAAATGTAAATGGATTAAATGCTCCAATCAAAAGGCATAGAATAGCTGAATGGATAAGAAACCATGACCCACACATATGCTGCCTACAAGAGACCCACATCAGGACAAAACACCTACACAGACTTAAAGTGAAGGGCTGGAAGCAAATTTTCCAAGCAAATGGACAGGAAAAAAAAAAAGGCTGGGGTAGCAATATTCATATCAGACAAAATAGACTTCAAAGAAGGGCCATAAAGAGGAACCCAGAAGGTCACTTCATAATACTCAAGGGAAGAATCCACCAGGAAGACATAAGCATTGTAAATATATATGCACCCAACATAGGAGCACCTAAATACATCAAGAAAATCTTAGAGGACTTCAAGAAAGATATTGACAGCAACACAATTATAGTTGGGGATTTTAACACCCCACTGTCAAAATGGACACATCTTCTAAACAAAATATCAACAAAGATATTGTGGCATTGAATAATACTCTAAATGAAATGGACTTAACTGATACATATAGAGCCCTTCTTCCAAAAGAAACCAAATACACATTCTTTTTCAAATGCACATGGAACATTCTCAAAGATAGACCACATGATAGAACACAAAACAAGCCTTACAAAATCAAGAAAATTAAAATCATACCAAGCGTTTTCTCCAACCACAAGGGACTGAAACTAGAAACCAACCCCAAGGGGAAAAACCCAAAACCCTCAAAATCATGGAGATTGAATAGCATGTTATTAAACAATGAATAGGTTAAGAATGAAATTAGAGAAGAAATCAAAAAGTTTCTGGAAACAAATGAAAATGAACTCACAGTGACCCAAAACTTATGGGGCACAGTGAAGGCAGTGCTCAGAGGGAAGTTCATAGTGATACAGGCCTACCTAATAAAGATAGAAACATTTCAAACAAACAACTTAACCCTACGCCTACAAGAACTTGAGGAACAACAACAAACACAGCCCACAGCAAGTAGAAGGAAGGAAATAACCGAGATCAGAGCAGAATTAAATAACATAGAGACTGAAAGCACAATTCTAAGGATCAATGAATCCAGGAGCTGATTCTTTGAAAAGATAAACAAAATCGACAAGCCTTTAAGCAGGCTCATCAAGAAAAAAAGAGAGAGGACCCAAATAAACACAATCAGAAATGAAAGAGGAGAGATTAGAACTGATACCACAGAAATACAAAGGATTGTAAGAAATTACTATGAAGAACTGTATGCCAAGAAATTTGAAAACCTAGGTGAAATGGACAAGTATCTAGGAAAATATAATCTTCCAAAACTCAATGAAGAAGAAGCAGAAAGCCTGAACAGACTAATAACAGTAGATGAAATTGAAGCAGTAATAAAAAAAACTCCCCCCCCACAAAAGCTCTGAACTAGATGGTTTCATAGGGAATTCTACAAATCACTTAAGGAAGAGTTAACCCCGGTCCTTCACAGACTATTCCAAAAAATCCAAAATGATGGAAGACTCCCAAACTCTTTTTATGAAGCCAGCGTCATCCTAATCCCAAAACCAGATAAAGACACAACAAAGAAAGAAAACTTCAGGCAATATCGCTTATGAACATAGATGCTAAAATCTTCAACAAAATATTGGCAAACTGCATCCAACAATACATTAAAAAGATCATACACCATGAGCAAGTGGGATTCACCCTTGGGATGCAAGGATGGTTCAATATTCACAAATCAGTAAATGTAATACATCACATAAACAAAAGCAAAGACAAAAATCATATGATAGTATCAGTAGATGTGGAAAAAGCATTTCATTAGGTATAACATCCATTTATGATAAAAACACTCAGCAAAGTGGGAATAGAGGGAGCATTCCTCAACATAATAAAGGCCATATATGAGAGGCCTACAGCCAACATCATACTCAATGGGCAAAAACTAAAATCTTTTCCACTAATATCAGGAATAAGACAAGGATGTCCACTTTCACCACTTCTATTTAATATAGTATTGGAAGTCTTAGCCACAGCAATTAGACAAGAAAATGATATAAAAGGCATCCAAATCAGAAAGGAGGAAACAAAACTATCATTGTTTGCAGATGACATGATAGTGTACATAGAAAATTTTATAGACTCGGCCAAAAAGCTGCTCGACCTAATAAATGAATTTGGCCAAACAGCCAGATACAAAGTCAATATCCAGAAATCAAAGGCACTTTTGTATACCAACAATGAAACAGCAGAAACAGAAATTTAAAAAATCCCATTCGTTATAGCAAAAAGAAAAATAAAATACCTAGGAATAAACCTAACCAAGGAGGTAAAACAACTGTATGCAGAAAACTACACAACATTGAAGAAAGAAATCAAGGAAGACACAAACAAATGGAAACATATACCGTGTTCATGGATCACAAGAATCAACATCATCAAAATGTCCATACTACCCAAAGCAATTTACAAATTCAATGCAATACCTATTAAAGTACAAATGGCATATTTCACAGACATAGAACAAATACTTCAAAAATTTATATGGAACCATAAATGACCCCAAATAGCTGCAGCAATTTGGGGAAAGAAGAGCAAAGTAGGAGGGATCATAAAACCTGATACCAAACTATATTACAAGGCCACTGTACTCAAAACAGCCTGGTACTGGCATAAAAACAGGCACATGCACCAGTGGAATAGAACAGAAAGCCCAGAAATAAACCCAAGTCTCTACAGTCAATTAATATTTGACAAAGGGGGCAGCAACATAAAATGGAGTAAAAATAGCATCCTCAACAAGTGGTATTGGGAGAACTGGATAGCAATGAGCAAAAAATGAAACTCAAGCACCAACTTACACCATACACAAAAATAAATTCAAGGTAAATAAAAGATTTAAATATAACCCATGACATCATTAAAGTCCTAGAGGAGAACATCTGCAAGAAAATCTCAAATATTTCATGCACCAACATTTTTACTGGTATGTCTCCTAAAGCAATGGACATAAAGGAAAGAATAAACAAATGGGATCTCATCAAAATAAAAAGCTTCTGCACAGCTAAAGAAAACAGTATTAAAATAAAAAGAGAGCCAACTGTATTGGAAAACATATTTGCCAATGATACCTCAGACAAGGGTTTAATCTCCAAAATATATAAAGAACTTACACAACTCCACTCTAAGAAGACAAGCAACCCAATTAAAAAATGGGCAAAGGACTTAAACAGATACTTCTCCAAGGAGGACATACAGAGGATTGAGAGACACATAAAAAGATGCTCAATATCATTAGCTATCAGAAAGATGCAAATTAAAACAATGAGATACCACTTCACACCAGTCAGAATGGCCACCATAAACAAAGCAACAAACAACAAGTGTTGGAGAGGTTGTGGAGAAAAGGGGACCCTAGTGCACTGTTGGTGGGATTGCAGACTGGTGCAACCACTATGGAAAGCAGTATGGAAGTTTCTAAGAAAACTAAAAATGGATCTACCTTTGGACCCAGCAATCCCACTGCTAGGATTATATCCTAAGAACCCTGAAACACCAATCCAAAAGAACCTACGCACCCCAATGTTCATAGCAGCACAATTTACAATAGCCAAGTTTTGGAAGCAACACAGGTGCCCATCAGTAAATGAATGGATCAAAAAACTGTGGTACATTTACACAATGGAATTCTATGCAGCAGAAAGAAAGAAGGAGCTCCTACCCTTTGCAACAGCATGGATGGAACTGGAGAGCATCATGCTAAGTGAAATAAGCCAGGAAGTGAAAGACAAATACCATATGATCTCACCTTTAACAGGAACCTAATCAATAAAACAAACAAACAAGTAAAATATAACAAAGACACTGAAATTGAGAACAGGCTGACAGTCACCAGAGGGTGAAGGGAGGGAAGATCAGGGGAAAAGGGGAAGGGTTTACAGAAACAAGTATAGGAAACATGGATAAAACTAGGGGGGTGGAAATGGGAGGGAGGTGGGAAGGGCTTAGGTGGTGTGCTGTGATGGGAGTAAAGACAGAAAACTGTACAAGAACAATTAAAATAAATTTTAAAAAAAGGAAAAAATAATCGTAAAGAAAGAAAGAAAAGATCAAAGAGATATGAAAAAATATGATGAGCAAATAAAATGGTTAACAACCATATAAATCTAATAAAACATGATTTTATGACTATTAACTATAACATGAATTGTAACTATTAATTATGAATATTAACTATAACAGTAATATAAACTTTGGTGGCTTAAAACAACAGATATAAAGCACTGGGCAAAAATAATACGTTGGGCCCTTGCTGGTGTGGCTCAGTGAACTGAGTGCCAGCCTGCAAACCAAAGAATCACCAGTTTGATTCCCAGTCAGGGAGCATGCCTGGCTTGCAGGCCAGATGCCCAGTAGGGGGTGCGTGAGAGGCAACCACACATTGATGTTTCTCTCCCTCTCTTTCTTCCTCCCTTCCCCTCTAAAGATAAATAAATATATTTTTTAAATAACAAGTTGGGAGTGGGTGTGCAATCAGAGTTAATATGTTCCCAAGTATCAAAGAAGTTTAAAAAGAGATGAATTGCCCTGGTTGGTGTGGTTCAGTTGGTTGGACATTGTTGTACAAACTGAAAAGTCACAGGTTAAATTCCCAGTCAGGGTACATGCCTAGGTATCAGGTTCAGGCCCTAGGCTGGGCATTTGCCAGAGGCAACCCATGGATGTTTCTCTCGCATGTTGTTGTTTTTCTTCCCTTCTACCTCCCTCCCTTCCACTCTTCCTAAAATCAACAAATAATTTTTAGAAGATGGATTGAGAAAACAGAATTAGTATTGGTTCTGTTATAGAACTTAAGTTGGATGGTGAATTACTATGTTCATATTTTAAATGTGTTGCATATCTCCTTTAGAAGTCATCAAAAACTTTTTTTTAAAGAGCTTTGCTAAAGAAGTATTTTGCTTCCTGGTGCATGACACAAGAAGGAACAAACCCTTTGGTGTCCCCATTCTCCTTCAAGACTCTTCTAAAGACCTTCACTTAATCTATTTACCTAGGAACATGGACTAACCTCATGAATGAAAAATGGAAGAGATTCATTTAGTTACACACTTTTTCTTCTTACCTAATAACAGCATCCTGTAGATTAGCAGGGATCAAGTGAGATTTGTACTTGCAAAATAGAAAATTAGTTACATGAAATGCATTAACAAGCATCAGCAGCTTCTATACAGAAGACAATTTCACAAAAACAGGAATTTTGAATTGTGCTGTATCAGTGTGTGGGGGAGGGAGGCAGGATTTCAGCTGTTTGTATTACTCAAATATGTTGTGTGGGAATTGCTGGGATACATATCCCAAGGATTGCAACCCAACATTGAAAGGTAAAAAGTGAGCATTTTGGATTATGTATGTTAACAAGTTTGTTGAATTTGGGTATATTGTGGAGGTATGGGCATCTGTGTTTCTGTGTCCAGGTATATCCGTTTATACATAAGACAGAACATTATGTTAACACTCTATCATACTACAATAATATATTTGTTGGGTGGGTTGTGTATATTGTAAAGGGTGAAGTATTGGAGTTCATTTGCATGGGAAAGTATTAAGAGTGTGTGTATGCATTTTTATGTGTGTGTTGAGTGTTGAATATTTTGTTCCTTCACTAATCTATCTTTTTAAGTGACCAAATTATGTTTTATCAAGAGTGTTGCTGAAGGCAGCCAGATGTTAATGTCTTTAATCACCCAAATATGGAGGAAGTAAAGGTCCTTGTTGGACCAATAGACATGTTGAACCTGTCCCCAAATGCTAATGAGAACATTGATTCACTTAATATGCTGGACAACTGCCCTGATTCAGATAAATAATTTCCACAAGCAACAAAATCCTCTTGTGGTGTTGTTGTTTTCCCCAGCACTTAGGCAAAAGGAAATACCCAATGGCCAGTAGCTTGCTCAAGACAGTCTAACGCTTTAGTTACTTTTTTTATCACCAAGCTGACTTGAACACATACGTAATAATAGAGCAAATGTTCTTTCCACAGCAGAGAATGAGTTATTGAATATTTTAATTTAGCATGCACTATCCATATCAGAACAACTGCAAAAATATTACACGTTAATGCTAAAATCATATCCAATTAATCTCTGATATTTCAAGAGAAACTATGTAATAGGGTGTGGGGGAAAGGTGAAACTTAAAAGGTGAGCTAGAACCCTGGCTGGTGTGGCTCAGTGGTTGAGTGCTGGCCTGCAAATCAAGGGGTCACTGGTTCGATTCCCAGTCAGGGCACATGCCTGGGTTGTGGACCAGGTCCCCAGTAGGGGGTGTGTGAGAGGCAACCACACATTGATGTTTCTCTCCCTCTCTTTCTTCCTCCCTTCCCCTCTCTCTAAAAATAAATAAAATCTTTTTTAAAAATTCTTGCTTAAGAAAACAAAAAGGTGAGTTAGAATTACCACTCCACTCCTCATTAGCAATGTGACTTAGCACATGGATGACTCAGAGCTGCTCTCTAACTAAGAAGTCAGTCCTACCTAACTCTCATGGTTTTCTGAGGATGAGAAAGAATAACCACATAATAGCATTTGGAAACTCCAGAAAAGGTCAGTCAAAATGTCAATTATTTTTATTATTATGGTTACCATATGTAGTCTATAGATGTGCAAAGATGCTAATTCTGGGAAACAGTATTCCAATGAACCCATCTTTAATGTGCATAGGTATTTCCCTTTTGTGAATGCCATAGTTTTGACTACTGTCTAGTATAATAACAAGGTTGTTGAACCAGAGAAGCTGTATATTGAGGAGCAATCTCAATCCCTACTGTGTTCTTCAACATATTCAATAACTCCATCCCATCTGTGGACAACAATTAAGTATATTTTATGATTTAGAGAAAAAAAAAGTGTTGCAACATGATTTCATAAAGTCTTTAGTGGGAAAATCTCAAAAAAAAAAAAACAAATTTATCCGAAAATAGAAAATCCATTTTCTGTGAAATTAAATATCACACTCTTCATGTTGCAAAGCAACAAACTGAGATTTTTTCTCCCATTGGTAATGAGAAGAATAGGAGAGTTTGAGATTAATTGTACTTTTAAATTTTGAGTAGGATATGTAACACTTTGTGACAAATTCTAGCAAAAGTAACTTTATAGTCTAGGTGGTTGTAAAAGGGCCCTCTTTGTTTTCAAGCTATCTTGAGCATGGTCTTATGTAATAAATGCATAAAGTCAACCTCTGATTTCCTTCCTCTCGATCTCCATGATTTTTTTATTATTACACCTGTCTCCCTTGACCCACACAGGAGAGACAGATGTAATAATAAAATGTCTGCTTCTTTCTCTGACTCCTCCATATATTTAAACCATAGCTGCAAGAATAGATACATCAGAGGACTTACACACTAAGTGCTCTAACCGGCAGACCCAGAGACCACCCTTCTTAGAGAGACTGTCAAGACCATGTGCACAAGGTGACTTACCATTTTTTTCTCTGTTGGTAGCCACAGTATAAGCCCACCTGGTCATCTTTCTACTGTACCCATTTCCCCAGTAATGCTTGTTACCTCCTTGACTTCATCCAGCTCTCCACTTAAGTTAAATTAAGTGTCCAAAGTCACACATGCACCAAATGACAGAATAAAAATTTGAATCAAGCAATCTGATTCTAGAACCACTCAACTCTTACACAGATCATTATGATCTGCACATGCAGCACATTTCCCAGCTCCCCAAGAGCTTCCCAGGGAAATTCTCTACCCACTCATCTTCACTGTAACCTGGCACATACTGAAGGTAGGACCTTTTCTTGTCTAGATACTACTGTTTCTCTCACATCCCAGGTATGAGTCCTCTTTTCTTTCCACTGCCTTTCCGAACAATTACTTTCTCTCCTTTAAAGTGTAAGACATTCACTTATATGATCTATTTCTGCTTCTTACCACCATTATCTACAGCTTGCTGAGGCCTGATGAGAAACAGAAAGCAAAGGAATATAAGTATGGCAGGAAGATTTACTGAAATGACACTAAGAAGCCAATATAAAAAGCAGAGAAATCTGAGTTCTGACCAGGCAGAGCCTCACTCTGATCAGCCCGTGGAGGTTGCCGTGCTTCTACCACACCTCCATGAGTAAATAGGATGACATAATTTATTTTCATAATTTCCCAGCCTCTCATTTACACCCTCAATTTCACATATATGTCTTCCTGGGTCAAGAGAAATCAAACTAAAAACAACATTAGCCATATTCAAGGCATCCTTTTAGCCAATGCTAGATAGAGATTATCCACTATGGTCTAGCCTAGCTAGTCTAGAAACTCAGTGTCTCTCTCCATTCTAGTCCTGGCATCACCCAGGATGACTTATCTGTGCATGCAGATGACATATCACTCAAGTGTCTCAACTTATTGACCTCCTGATCACCAATGATCATTTCCCCTATCATTCCTCTATCTTCATTTTCTGTATACCCTTACCAGAACAGTTACATGATGCCAGAAGTAACATAATAGGTTAATGTTTTTATCAACTCATGATCACTTATTTGGAAAGGGCTCTCACTCTGTCTGATGATCCAGCTACTCTGCCCTGGTGAACTCATACTTCCACTCCCCTTCACAGCTACTATGAGCCTTCCCCAATTACGTCAAAACTATACTCCAACCACTTTATCCCATTTTCCTTATCACCCTGAGAAGATGACAATACCATCTACTTCATAAGAAAAAAGGGACATTGAGGCAACATTTCCAAATCTAACATTTGTTCTTCTTCTCCTCTCATAGACCAGCCCTCCACCTGTATTTAGCATGTCCACTCTTCTTCTTCAGAACATCCCATTGTTGTTTGTTTGTCTCTTTCAGGTATAATTAACACTTTACTCTAAACTAAATCTTCTCTCTCAACATTTAAACATCCCCAAGTGTAATCCATCTTTACAAGTAAGCTACTTTTAGCTCCATCTTCCACTCTAATATCACCCTGTCTCTTTTCTCTTCAAAACCAAACTCTTTGAACAAGTTTTCTATTCTTACTTTCTCTATTTCCTGATCAAACACTCATTCCAGACTGACTTCAACAGAAATAGCTCTTACTAAGGAATCCAGTGATATACATGAAGTTAAATTTAATGGTTGCTTTCCATAAATCAAATTACTTGTTCTGTTGCAGAATTCCATTCAATTATTCAAATAATAATTAACCATCCTTTACAAGATTCTTTCCATTATTCTAGGCCTTAGAATATAGGAGTGAACAAAAGAGACAAAAATCTCTGACCTCTAGTATTTTAATTGTGTGTATTGGGGGGTATATTTCATAAACAAATATATAATTCAAATATATAATTTTAAAATATATAATGTCAGGTGTTGATGAGTATGAAATGTAAAAGGAGAATAAAGGGTATAGACAGTACCCAGATTAGAAAGGTGAAATGCTAAGTTATGTAAAACATATGAACAGAGACCTAAAGGAATTAAGAGAGCCAACCTCACGCCTGTTTGGGAAAGAATATTCTTGGTAGAGGAATCATTAAGTACAAAGATCCTGAGGCTGGGAAATTCATGAAATGCTCTAATAAAATAAGAAATAAAGAGACAGGTGTGGCTGGAGTGTGGTGATCATGGGGGAGAGTGGTAGAGATTAGGTCAGAGAGTTTGTGAGGGACAACTTACACACGATCTTGTGGGGCATGGTAAGGGGTCCTGATTATATTTTATGAAATAAGAAATGGGGTAATTTGAGAAAGAAATGACATACTTTTGACTTATGTTTAAAAAGGATTGTCTTTCTCTTGTTGGGGAACCAAAATTGAAGCAAATATTCCATGAAGGAGAGAACAACTCTTTGGGTCAGGGTAAAGGGAATATAGTGAAGAGTTACCAGATTAGGTGATATACTTCGAAGGAAGAAACAAAATATGCTGGTACGGTGGTATAGGAAATGGGAAAAGAGAAGAAAGCTTCAATCGTTACTTAAGTTTTTTGGTCTAAAAACTGAAAAAATGGAAGCACAATTTATTGAGATAAAGAAGGTTGCAGGTGAAGCAGATTTGCTGAGAGATGGTGAAGTCAACTTTGGACAAGTAAATTTACCAAGTAGGCAAATTTATCAAATTGATTCAAAATCTGGATTTTACAAAAACCTAGACTGGATATAAAATCACATGAGTTATCAATGTTTAAATGACATTTAAACCATGGGACTAACTGAGATGACTTGCAGAGTGAATGTAGTTGGAGAAAAGAAGAGTTTCAAGGACTGAGCTTTTGAGCACCCCCAAGTATAGAGGCCAGGAAGATGAGAAAGAGGCAGAAGAAAAGCATCTGGTTAGGTTGAGAAAACCAAAAGAGAGATGAGCTGCAGAGCCAAGCAAAGGAAATGTTTCAGAAGGAAAAGTGAAATAAGATGAGAACTGAGAATTTATTTGGATTTGCCAACATGGTCATATGTAACTTAGATAAGAGCAGTTTCAGTGAAGTGATAGAGATAAAACCTCAATTTAAAGAAGAATAAAGGCAGTTAATGTGTAGTAGAAGAACCCACAACAAGGATGCTAAACTCTGTCAAGTATTTGTTTTTTCATAAAGGGAAAGAAATTGAAGGATTGGATGGCTGGAATGGAATGTCAGTCACAAAAAGGCTTTGCTTTTAATAATGGAAAATATTGCGTCATGTTTGTATGCTTATGGAAATGATACTGTGGGAAGTGAAAAACAATAGTGAGACAAACAGCAATTTCAGGAGTGAAAGCAGACAAGAAGGAATGATATGCAATGCACATGGGGAGGACTTGGTCTTAGCTGGGAGAAGGGAGAGTTAATCTATTGTGATAGGACAAAAAGCGGAATATTTGTGAATAAATTCAAGTAAACTGGTAAATTGGATGGTGTGAATAGGTGGGGATTTGGCCCAGATCAAAACAATTTATCTATAAATTAAAACTACCAACATTTTTTTAAATGACCGATATCTGACATGGTCTAGTACTTCCTGCCCCAGCAGAAATTCACCCCTTCTTCCCCATTCTCTAGCTTGTCTGGCTTTCTCTCTATTCCTCCCCCTGCCTAGAATGCTCTGCCCCTCTTCCTCACCTTTTTATCTTGCAGATCTTAGCTCAGGTCTCTCTTCCTGAAGGAAACCTTTCCTGACCCACATTGACTGATTCCCCTTCATGCATCTGTTCTCACTAACCCATACCTCTATTTCCTAGTGTTTACGATAGTTCTACATTGTCATTTATTAAACTTGAAGAGGGCATGAATTTTGTGCATTTTTTTCATTGCAATACCCTTACCATCTAGCACCTTCCTCACATGTAATAGGCTTTCAATATTTGCATAACTATATGAATGATGGTAGTTGTCACAAGAATTAGAAAAATTGATGAAATAAAGAAACAGACACAAAAGTACATAACTTTAATTCACATAAAGGGTAAAATAATTTAGCATCCCCAAGACAGACACACAGAGGTGGTAGACACATAGGGTACACCCTGCTTATAATGAGCCTGCATCATTAAAAAAACTTAGCATTGCTCAGAATGGCCTAATGAAAGAAAATTTCCTGGGAGATGGGGACCCTACATGGCACTCCTTATTCTGCCACTCTCCAGCTGTGTACTTTTTAACATGGTATTTCATCTGTCTGGCTTTTGATTCTCATCTCTGTAAAAGAACAGGCTGACCCAAACTGGTCTCTACATACCCTTATAGGGTCAAAATCCAGAGGGACTTTCATCACTGACAAGAAAGCTGGGTAAGCAGAGGAGCAATAAAGAAGAGACCTCTGTGTTCTGGGATGAGGTGGCTTTGAGCTGGACCATAAACGAAAGTTTCAGACTAGCTAAGGGCAGAAAGTGACATTCTATAAGAAGCAAAGGGTTGATAGCACACACGGTATTTGGGTGATAATTTGTAACTTACCAAACTTGAGAAAGAGACTCTCCCCCCACCTCCTCCCACCTCATACCTTGTAGAAGCTGTTGTGCCTAAAATCCAGCCAGTTCCTCTGGCTGAAAGCAGTGCCTGGTGACATTCTTCTCAGGACCTGGGGCAGGCCTGCTTGCAATAGCCTTGCCTCCATTCCCCACTGTGGACCTCCAGAAACATAGGAAGGCCTGGGCAGTAATGAATCATAGATGTGTCAGTAACACGAACTCCACAGCCATACTAAACAAGAGTACAAACAGAAAAGAGAGCAGCCTCAGTCTCCAGGGTCTTGTGCAAAATGCCAGGAATTTTCTTTCCATTCCTAAGAGGGAAATCAGCCTATACCTGAAGGCTCCATAAAGGCTGTTTACTAAGATATTTGTTGACATCCTTCCTGCTGCCTTTGACAGTATAATCCTCTTATTCTTTCCATGATTTGACTCTAAGCAAAAAATTGTGATCTTGCAGTTGGGGATGCTGAGCCTGCGAAACCACTGGTAATCCACTGATGCTCCAATATTTGATTTGTAGGGATGGAACAAAGCCAGAAAATATGTATCTGGCCAAAACAGCCACTCTTCCTGTGTAGGACAAATGCAGCCTTCTGGAAACAGTCAGCGAGAGCAAGGCAGAGCACAAGGGGAGCAAGGCATCACTCTGGCTCATTTTTCCTTAAAAAAAAAAAAAAAAAAAAA